>APFE030538314.1:0-16038 GCA_000404065.3 Pinus taeda | reverse complement strand
TCCGCTAATTGTCAGCCCTAATATTCTCTATCTTATATTGTACGTTTCTCATAGTCATTTTACTTACTTTTTATCTCTTGGCCATGAAGCGATTTTATTGGGATTGCTTTCAGCGTACACAAAATGTATTTTTATTTTATCCTTTCAGATGAATAAAATTACAAGTTGTTTTCTACGAAAAAAATGTTCATATTAGCCCCTTCCAACCTCCATATATATTTATTAACAGGATAGTGTTTGGAAGCAATCCCTATATTATAAACATGTCTACTTTAGATGCAGACATTTTCATGAATATGTGCAACTTATTAAGGATTGTCCTATGAATACTAAGGAATTGTCTCAATAACACCCTTCTTAGAAAGAGCAAGATGATTCAAGGAAAATCCCCCAAACAAGAAGAAATTTGAGTCCTCGAGGTGTTGACCTAGATTGTCATTGATGTCAATATGGCAATATTCTAGATGAGTAAACAACGATGTGAGGCCAAGGAGAAGTAGAGCATATCCATGAAGAAACAAGAGCAAGAAGCCATGAGGAGAAACCAGAGGAAAGCCAAAACAGTCAAGCCATTGGAGAGAATATCAAAAGTCACAAGATCTATTAGAGAAGAGCTATCAAAGCAGAGAAGAGGTATTGGAGCAGTATCAGAAGCCATCAAAAGAGGAACACGCATTAGGAGGAGAAGCTAGTAGAAGAGCATTTAACAGATGAGCCATATTGTTCATTAGAAGGAACAAAGAGGAACACGCATCATGAGGAGAAGCCAGCGGAAGAGCAGTTAACAGAGGAGCCATATCATGCGATATCGGAGGATATCAGAGAAGAGCTATTGGATTAGTGGATCGAAAGCCATCATGGAGTCATATCAGAGCAGAAAAAAGGGAGTAGTATATATCGGGTTAAAGTATATAACCACATATATCGAGTTAAAGTATATAATATCAGGTTAAAGTCAAAGTGAATGCACGTAGTTATATTCCAAAAGGTGGATTTGTAACAGTGGCAGTGGTTTTCTGACGAACGCTAGGTGGTAAGTGATATTTATAGGAGAACGCTCGATTTCGTTAACCGAGTAACACGTAGCAGTGAGGAGGAGAGAGGAAACCATTTTTCGGGTGGGTAATCCTTGAGCTATTTGTCCACCTAAAATCCTTGTGAACCATTGGATCTTGCAGGAGGTGATCGATAGAGGAGGACCAACGAATTGTTTGAAACTTCGGGTGTAATATCAATCGTCAGATCTGATGGAGGGAAATCTACGGTGGAGAATGAGCCTGATAAAAGTAAGCATTGATAAACGCACCAAGGCTATGGAAAAGTGGAAAATGTAAGTTTTTGTGTGTTTGTGTATATTTCCATTATACAAGGGTTATAATAGAATTAAAGGGGATAAAGGGTTATGGGTTAAGTCAGCATTAACCAAAGTTAAGAATGGAGGAGTATATATATTATATAGATGCTATAATAACACAGACCCACGACTCCATTATAAACCGCCCTAATGTAATATCGCATCCGCTGTGTCAGTAGTCTCATAGGGTTGTCACCCTCGAAACCTCTAATTGTGATATACAGTTGCGGACCCGATGGTCCTATTATATCGTGCCCTAATGATATATTGCATCAGCCATATTAGGAGTTATGTATCGGAGTGTTTTAAGCCTTGTCACATTAAAACTGCGATAGCGATATATATACTGACCCTATTGGACCATTGCAATATGACTTAATATATTATCGCATCCATCGCATATCGCAAGCCTCTTGAAAAGTCGTGCCATATTGAAAGCAACTGATGCAAATATATATATATATATAATATATAGAATATATATATGGACCCGACGGAGTTGTTAAAATAGTTTAAAATAATATCACGTCTGGGTATCGGGGAATTGTCTATGTTATGTGCAAATCTGCCAATTGCGATAAATTTGTGAAGGAGCGGACCCGATGAAGTTATAGATGTGGAAGGAATGCAATTGAAGTCCGGCCTTATGTGTTCGGAGGGTATATTTTCCATGTATTTCCTGTGCATCCTTGTATTCCGATATATTGTATGGTCCCAAGTTTAAAGGCTTAAGGCCTTGTCATATTAAAGCGGTGATTGTGATAAAAGGATGACGTGGCATGTGGGACCTCTATATGGCTATAGTCTCTCTTATATGGTTTTCATGAACAATTAATGTATATTGTATGAATATTAAAAAAAACAAGGCCTCTCTGATATTTTTTAATATGAAACACTATTGTAATTCAGCCTCTCTTCCACATTAATGTGTCATGTGTGTATTGATGGATTTGAAGAGACAGAGGAAGCCGAAGAGTGAGCGCAAAGGAAGTTGAAAGATCAAGTGAGCGTTGAGGAATCTGAAGAGCCAGTGGAGAAAGGAAGCCAAAGGTCAGGGGTATCAGGAATATAAAACAAAGAACAAGGAAAGTTTAGAGGTTGGAAAAACTGGAAGAAACTGAGTTAGCAGTAGGTCCATCAGGACAGGAGGAAGCTGAAGGTCCAATAGGAGAAGAGGAAGCCAAAGGTCCAGCAAGACAAGAGGAAGCCGACAGATGAGCAACTCTGTTGATCGGGCTAACCTGTGAAAGGCTCAGACCAGCGATGAATTAATCAGAGCTTAGTGCAGCTAATAGTAGACTCACTAAAGTTGTGTGGAGACATTATCAGAGATCATGATGGCTATTGTAGACTTTGTGTGGATAGTATGAATAGTTGTATAGACTTCTTCATATGAAGACTGATTGGCATTAATGTTGTAGCATGGAGGCTACAGTGAAGTTGTAAACAGATAAAACTCAGTAAAGAAGAGTTCTGAGAGCAGAGCATTACTATCAAACATGCCTTGACAAGAGGGTTGGAGCTGTTGGGTTTGGTGCCTCAAAATTTTGAAGGATTGGTGTCCTTGGAGTTGGTGCTCCTATATCCAAGGTTGGTGCCTTGACAAAATAGATCCAAACAGTTTGCAGCAGAGGGTTGAAGCCCTTGAGGTTGGTGCCTCAGAACTGGAAGGATTAGTGTCCTAGGATTTGGTGCTCCTAAGTCCAAGGTTGGTGCCTTGACAAAACAAAGTTGGTGTTCTGGAGGTTGGAGCCTCACAAAAGTCCAAGTTGGTGCTTGGCAACATATTAGAATCATATATATACATACATACATACATATCTATATATATATATATATATATATATTGTATCTATTTTATTGCAAAGACTATATTAATAAAAGCATTTATTCTTGTTGTTCATCTTGTGTTCTAAATATAAATGTTTTAACTGGTAAAAATAACAATTGAAAAGAAATATTGATTCACCCCCCCAGTATTTCCAGCAATTGGTATTAGAGCCAATACCTTCATTCAAATCCTAACATCGAAGGTTGATCTTTAGAACACAAATGGTGAAGTCAAGGAAGAAATTCTCCAATCCTCCTAAGGATGTGTCTCCCTCTTCCACTAAAATAGAAGACAATCAATTTGAGAAGGCTCCATGGTTCAATGGAAACTTTAATATATGGGAAAGAAAGAATGAGGAATTTCTTAAAGACTCAAGGCATTGAAATCTGGAAATCAGTAATTGTTGATAGCATGATGGATGGAGAATCCAAGGAGTACAATGAAAAAGCAATGAAGGCAATCTTGAATGGGCTACCTGATTCTATAAAGAACAATTTAGGAAAATGTTCGTCAACAAAGGATATATGGGACAAACTTCATGATCTTCACCAAAAGGAGCAATGACCATGATCATCAGTCAAGAAGATGATGGAATCAAGAAGAAAATCCAGAACCCATCATAGAAGTTGAAAGTGAGAATGATGACATCAAGGCTAAAGAAGACATAGAAGATGAAGAGAATGAAGAAGATTTTTTAGAAGATCTCCTCGCTCAACTTACAGCTTCCATGGAAGAGATTATCAGTTTGAAAAAGGAAAACAAAGAACTTAAGAAGAAAGCACTAACTGGTGACCAAGACCAAACAAGGGAGAAAGTTGACCTTGTACAACTTCAAATACAGGAAAGGGATGAACAACTTGCCAAGCTTAAGAATGAATTTCATCAAAACAAAAGAAAGCATCATGAAGAAGTCATATCCATGAAAAATCAATTGGATAAAGTAAAGAAACGGGAAGATACCTTGTCAAGTCAACTACAAGAAGCAAGAAAGTTAGCACAAGGAGCTGAGAAGACAATGGAAGCATTAGCAATCATAGAAGAATAGGTCGATGAAGCACAAAAGGAGAGAAACACCATGATATGTCAACTAAAAGCAAAGGATGAAGAAATATTCAAATTAAAATCTAACATCAAACTTCTCAAGGTCGAAACATGTAAAGCTACAAGGATCAAGAAAGAAATGGAGAGCAGTCTAGTAAAGGAAAATGAAGAAATATTCAAAATGAAGTCAGATATCATCTCCCTTAAAATAGAAGCAAATGAAGCTTCTCATATCAAGGAGGAAACTAAGAAACAACTTGCTAAGAAGAAATATGAGTGTGAAATATTGGAAGAAGAGATTGTCTTCCTCAGGAAAAAGGTTGAAGGGATGAAAAAAACCATGAAGAGCTCTCAAGCCTTGGATGACATGCTCAGCCATCAAATATGTCCATTTGATAAATCAGGTCTCGGGTATGTATGTGAATCCTCAAACAAGAATGATAATGCTTCAAACAAAAGGGATGTGAAGAAGCCAGAAAGAAATGGTGATGCTCCCAGTTCCAGCAAAGGCAAGGAGAAAAATCAAGGCAACAATGGAAGAAATCCTGCTCCAAGAAGAAATGTAGATAATGTCAAGGATGCTAGAAGCAATGGTTATCATCAAATGATCTCAAGACGGAAAGAATTTAGAAGTACATCAAGTAAATCTCTATCCCCCAAGTACCAAAGTTTATTTCTTGGTTATTGTTATTCTTGTACAAAATTTGGTCACATGGCAAAAGATTGTAAAGAATATCATAAAGATAGATGTTATGGTCCCCATCCATATCATAAAGATAGATATTATGGTCCCCAACAATCTCCAAGGAACAATTTTGCAGGAAGAAATCATGAATCTTATTCATGAACAATGTAGAATGCTTCAAGTGTCATAACATTCGTCATATGGCATGTGATTGTAACTTAACTTGGGCTCTTACACAAGCTAGAACCATGCAAAAGAAGAAAGTTACACAAGTATGGAGAAGGAAGCACATACAATCCAAAAGTTCCTTGAACTCTCCAACCAACAACACATGTTATTGGCCTTATTTTTGACAATCTAAGCATTTGATGGGAAGACTCTGCCAAAAGAGATGATACATACATTTAGGAGGAGCCTGTGATTCTTGATCGTTATTGCAGAAGCTATTCGTGAAAGGGTCCTTATGAAATCCCTATTGAGTTATATTAACAATCATTCTTTGATAAAGATCATCTCTCAGGAGCACTTCATTGAAGAATTGATCTCTTAACTATTCTTTGAACTGTTGTTAAAGATGTTTTCCACTTGATCATTAAGTAGTAATTGGAGCAACAAAGAAGGTCATCTAATACTAGAGAAATAGGGAAAAGAACTATGGTGCTGATATTACAGATGTTAAATGTTTCGACTCGGGGATTTGATGTGAGAACAGGTAGATTATGGACACAAATAGAGGCAACCTTCAAACAAACAGATATGTCTGGTAATGAAGCATGAAGCAAGAGCAGTTGGCAGCATCTAACAAAACTGAAGCATTGCAAAAAGATTCCAATTAATAAAAAGAATTTAAAAGATAGTCACAGAATGGATATCAAAATATGCTTGTGTAGATAACTTGCCGAGATTTTTTTTCAAGAACATAAGGAAAATATGGCTCATCAAAAGACTATAGAAAGAAGAATGTTGTGTAGTTGAATATAGCTAAGTAACTAAAGGAGAAGCATAGAAATACAAAGAAACTCTAATCTAAAGAGAGATAGCAATAAAGAAAATTTCAATGGCATTTTCTCTTGATTTGGACTATGAAGGCCTCTTAATTCTAACTATGGAGACAATGGAATATGGATTGAAGCATAAAAACATGGACTTGATTATTTGGTGTGTGTCTATTTGCAATCTGTTTGAAAGCATTGAAGTGGAGCATCCTTAAGCATTGTTGAAGCCATGATAAAGTAGTTCTAAGACATGAAGAGGGGATAATGTGCTAATTGATGATAAAGCATCAATCCCTCCATCTTGAGTAAAAAGAAGAGCACTATTATAGGGAGAGTAACATACTCATGAAGATCTACAATCATAAAGAATAGAAGCAGTTTGATAGGGGGAGTCCCTGAGCACTCCTTTGCCATTGATGTCAAAGGGGGAGAGAAGAAGAATATTGCCATCAATAACAAAGGGGGAGATTGTTGACCTAGATTTTCATTGATGTCAATATGGAAATATTCTGGATGAGTAAACAATGATGTGAGTCCAAGGAGAAGTAGAGCATATCTGTGAAGAAACAAGAGCAAGAAGGCATGAGGAGAAACCAGAGGAAAGCTAAGATAGTCAAGCCATTGGAGAGAATATCGAAAGTCATAGGAGCTATCAGAGCAGAGCTATCAAAGTAGAGAAGAGGTATTGAAGTGGTATCGGAAGCCATCAGGGAAGCCATCAGTAGAGGAACACACATCAGGAGGAGAAGCCAATGGAAGAGAAGTTAATAGAGGAGCCATATCGTTCATTACAAGGAACAAAGAGGAACACACATCAGGAGGAGAAGCCAACGAAAGAGCAGTTAACAGAGGAGCCATATCATGCGATATCGGAGGAATATTAGAGAAGAGCTATGGAGCAGTGCATTGGAAGCCATCACGGAGTCATATCAAACCAGAAAAAGAGTGGAGAAGTATATATCGGGTTAAATTATATAACCACATATATCGATTTAAAGTATATAATATCGGGTTAAATTCAAAGTAAATGTACATGGTTATATTCCAAAAGGCGGATTTGTAACAGTGGCAGTGGTTTTCAGGCAGACGCTAGGCGGTAAGTGGTATTTAGAGGAGAGTGCCCGATTCCATTAACCGAGTGACACATAGCAGCGAGGAGGAGAGAGGAAACCGTTTTTCATGCGGGTAATCCTCGAGCTATTTGTCCACCTGAAATCCTTGTGAACCATTGGATCTTGCGGGAGGTGATCGATGGCGGAGGATCAACGAATTGTTTGAAACTTCAGGTGTAATATCAACCGTCAGATATGATGGAGGGAAATCTACGGTGGAGAATGAGCCTGATAAAGGTAAGCATTGATAAACGCGCCAAGGCTATGGAAAAGTGGAAAATGTAAGTTTCTGCGTGTTTGTGTATATTTCCATTATACAAGGGTTATAATAGAATTAAAGGGGATAAAGAGTTATGGGTTAAGTCCACATTAACCAAAGTTAAGAATGGAGGAGTATATATATTATATAGATGTGATAATAACACAGACCCGTGGCTCCATTATAAACCGCCCTAATGTAATATCACATCCGCTATGTTGGTAGTCTTATAGGGTTGTCACCCCTGAAACCTCCAATTGCGATATATGGTTGCGGACCCGATGGTTCTATAATATCGTGCCCTAATGATATATCGCGTCCGCCATATCAGGAGTTATGTATCGTAGTGTTTTAAGCCTTGTCACGTTAAAACTGTGATAGCGATATATATACTAACCCGACTGGACCATTGCAATATGACTTAATATATTATCGCATTCGTTGCATATCGCAAGCCTCTTGAAAAGCCTTTCCACATTGAAAGCATCGATTGCGATATATCTATATGGACTCGACGGAGTTGTTAAAATAGCTTAAAATAATATCATGTCCGGGTATCGGGGAATTGGCTATGTTATGTGCAAATCTTTCAATTGCGGTAAATTTGTGAAGGAGCGGACACGATGAAGTTATAGATGTGGAAGGAATGCATTTGAAGTCCGGCCTTATGTGATAAGAGGGTATATTTTCCGTGTATTTCCTGTGCATCCTTGTATTATGATATATTGTATGGTCCCAGGTTTAAAGGCTTAAGGCCTTGTCATATTAAAGTGGCGATTGCGATAAAAGGATGACATGGCATGTGGGACGTCTATATGGCTATAGTCTCTCTTATATGGTTTCCATGAACAATTAATGTATATTATATGAATATTAAAAAAAAGGCCTCTTTGATATTTTTTAATATGCAACACTATTGTAATTCCGCCTATCTTCCACATGAATGTGTCCTGTGTGTATTGATGGATTTGAAGAGACAAAGGAAGCCAAAGAGTGAGCACAAAGGAAGCTGAAAGATCAAGTGAGAGTTGAGGAAGCCAAAGAGCCAATGGAGAATGGAAGCCAAAGGTTAAGGGTATCAGGAATATAAAACAAAGAACAAGGAAAGTTTAGAGGTTAGAAAAACTGGAAGAAACAGAGGCAACAGTAGGTCCAACAAGACAGGAGGAATCTGAAGGTCTAGCAGGACAAGAGGAAGCCGAAGGTCCAGTAGGACAGGAGGATGCTGACGAATGAGAAACTCTATTGATCGAGCTAACCTGTGAAAGGCTCAGACCAACGATGAATTAATCAGAGCTTAGTGTAGCTAATAGTAGACTCACTAAAGCTATGTGGAGACATTATCAGAGATCATGATGTTTATTGCAGACTCTGTGTGGACAGTATGAAGAGTTGTATAGACTTCTTCATATGAAGACTAATTGGCATTGATGTTGTAGCATGGAGACTACAGTGAAGTTGTAAAGAAACAAAACTAAGTAAAGAAGAGTTCTAAGAACAAAACATTACTATCAAACATGCCTTGACAATAGGGTTGGAGCCCTTGGGGTTGGTGCCTCAAAAGTTTGAAGGATTGGTGTCCTTGGAGTTGGTGCTCCTATATCCAAGGTTGGTGCCTTGACAAAACAGATCAAGATAGTTTGCAACAGAGGGTTGGAGCCCTTGAGGTTGGTGCCTCAGAACTGGAAGGATTAGTGTCCTGGGAGTTGGTGCTCCTAAGTCCAAGGTTGGTGCCTTGACAAAACAGAGTTGGTGCTTTGGAGGTTGGAGCCTCACAAAAGTCCAAGGTGGTGCTTGGCAACATAATTAGAATCATATTATATATTATATCTATTTTATTGCAAAGATTATATTAATAAAAACATTTATTCTTGTTGTTCATCTTGTGTTCTGAATATAAATGTTTTAACTAGTAAAAATAACAATTGAAAAGAAATACTGATTCACCCCCCCCCCAGTATTTCCAACACGAGGTACCTAAAATCTTGAGAAAATCCCCGCATCTGGAAATACGTTTGAGTCTCTCTCCTCTCTGAAGGAGTCTGCAGAGCAAGTCAACTTTTAACCAAACATGCAATCAGCAAAAGGAAAATGTTGCAACCTTCTCTCAAATCCTACAAAGCTCATGAAAATTTATTTTGAAGAGCACTAGCAAAATCCAACACTAGAGGAAATGGTTAGCTCCCCTTCAAAAGAAGTTGTAGCAATAGCCCTACCAAAAGATATAGAACTAGATTATCCATGATTAATTTCCCTTGTAGAAGGATGGTGTGGATTAGATGTGAAGGACATCCCAGATCATTGGGCTAGGATTTTGTATAACACCTATCTTCGAAGCAAGGAAATAAATTGGGCTTGAGTTCTTCACAGTCTCATCTTTGGGTTCAAACAAAGAATTTCAAGATGGACTCTAATAAAGACAAAGAAGCCAAAATCAATGCTACAAGATTAGTAACACATTGGTCCAAGAAGACATTAAACAATTAGTTAACTCAAGGAAAATCATGCCAATGTAAGAGGCATTTCCCCCCTTGAAATATTGAATCTTCAAAGAGTTTCTGTGTAGTCATGATTATTGTACTCAATTTATGATTGTTTGTTATTGGTAGACTTGTTATTCTTATGAATCTCCTGCATTTTAGTCTTTTTTTCAAAATTCAAGCTATATATTTCTTTTTCTTATTAATGAAACGATACTTTAACCATGTAAAAAAAAAATTATTATATTATATTATATAAATGAATTATAATATTTTTTATTTAATCTCATTATTGTTTAATTCTTATTATAAACTAGTGATTCATTATAAATTAAAGGTTGGCCAAACATATGAGTTAAACACACACACAACACACAATACATATATATATATATATATATTAAACAATATGTAACAAGATTCTTAACATCGATATTCACCCCTACTTTACCATACATATTCTTAACCTATTAGTGGGCTTTGTTACAATATCATGTGCCAATAAGGTGGCTTACTAATACCATATACCTAAAAAACCATAACTCATGTTCATATGATATTTTTTAATTAATTAATCAATTTATTTAAAATGGCATAAATAGCATAACTATTTTTGACATAAATCTCAACCTTTGATATGTGACTACTACTAAGTATATTCTAGAATATTCCATGTGTTGAGAAACCAAGATGCTTATAGATAATGATGATTTCTCTTAACTTCATAATTACTTGTGAATGTTTGTTGGCTTCTTATTAATATTATGTTCTCTTCATCAATCAATTACTGAAAACATAAAGATCACAAAAAGACAAAGAACACCAGAAATTAGGCTCCAAGCCAAAGCAAAACCCCACAAGGGGGAAACCCAAATATCTTATTCTTATAAAATTAGATTAAAGTGAGATATCCAAGACCCAAGACCAAGACTTCCACAAAGACCCAAGTCAACCCTCCTTCAAATCTCTTCCAAAGTCCAAGTCAATGAAAGTCAACATTGGTCAAATCACAGAGTTTCAGATCTAAAGTTTCTGACTTGTAATTTCACAGAGTTGCCCCAAAACCTTCACATGTGTGAAAATAAAGCAAGCCAAAACACTTGAATTTCTCTCCCCTTTGAATTTTCTTCTCTCTGCTTTGAATTCACTATTTTTCTTATTGTTTTTGGCATAGAAAGATTTATTGGATGAGTGAATGAATGAGGTCAAAATGTCTTGTATTTATAATTATCCAGGAGGTCGAAATGTTTCCTCTTGTCCAGGGAGGGCCAACTTGGTCTTGTGGAAGATAATTTGACTTTTTGACTCAAATAAAATATTTTTTTCTTTTCTTACAAGAAGTCCAAACAGGACTTTAAGTCAATTACATAGACTTTGACTCATAATAAATTTTATTTTGACTCAATTGACCCTATAAGAATGAAGAACATGCTTTAACTATAAATAATAATAATAATAAAATAATAATAATAATAAATGCAATAAATTAATATAATAAGTACATCAATGATACATTTTTGTTACATTATTGAAGACCAACACTAGTTACATTTTCAATACTCCCTCTTAACTAGGGAGGTATTCACAATGACACAACAGGATACTCTCCAATTGAAATATTCTGATAAGAAGGGATTCAGATTGATAAGCATCATCATAACCAACATTGTCAAAAATAGCAAGGCTTTGACTAACAAGTTCTATCTCTCCACTAGATCTTAGCACAATGTTGGGAGGCATAAATTTAGACATCACTAGCTCTCTAGGCACATACCCTTCCAAAGGTTCACCAGGTATGTCCTCACGGGACTATTCTTTTATTTGATACCCATCCTCAAAGAATATTAGTCCTCATTACTATTATTGTCTTGGATATAAATCCTCATAGAATATCGGTCCCAAATGCTTATCCAATTCACCATTCTTTGTATTAGGGCCTTCACTAGGCTTACAGCTATTAGTCATAGCCATAGTGCATGACATATGGATAATACAGTGTCCATTAGCACTCCCTCTCAACTAGGGAGGAAATATCCACAAGCCCAAGTTGGTCTCTCAAATACTCAAGCTTCATGTTAGGAAGAGACTTATATCAGCTACTTGTTCATCAGTGGAGATGTATTGTAGCTTCACAACCACATCCTGCACCAAGCTTCAAATGTAGTGATACTTTGCATTGATGTGCTTAGTCCTAGCATGGAAATATGGGTCCTCTATCAACCTTATGCATCTCTGGTTGTCACAACATATGATGGTAGAGTCCAAAGGTCCTTCAAACAAATATGCAAGCAACTTCCAAATCCAAATAGCTTGTCAACCAACTTTTTTGGCTACTATATATTTAGCTTCGGCACTACTCAATGCAATTGAGTCTTGTTTCCTTCTCATCCATGAAACCATGGAGGATCCCAAACAAAAAATCCACCTGTAGTATTTTTTACATCTGCATCAATGCCTACCCAATCTGAATCTATGTAGCCCAATAACTTAATCATATTTCCTCCAACATATCTCAAATAATGATGTATATTCCCATGAAGATATTTAAAAATATGTTTAGATGTTATTCAATGATAATGCCTTGGATCCATCTAAAATTGGCTAAGAGTATTTACTGCAACAAATATATTTGGTCGAGTTCTCACAAGGTACATCAAGGAGCCAATAAACTCTCGGAAGGAGGTAGGATCAACAAAACTTGAGTTTTTTTTCCTTAACTTATTTAAATTAGTGATCATAGGAGTTGGCATAGGTTTAATATATATCATACCAATTTTTTGCAAAATCTTGATCACATATTTTCCTTGACCAAGTTAAATCTCACCAGGTTCCTACCACACTTCAAGTCCCAAGTAATAGTACATTAATCCAATATCTTTCATATCAAATTTAGTTGCTAGTTCCTTCTTTCATTCATGAATGCAATGCTCCAAAATTGTTATTAGTAATTCATCCACATAGAGTAATATGATCATGGTTTCATTCTTAAACACCTTGATATAGAGATTTTGATATGCAGAAATTTTGACAAAACCAAGTCCTCGTAGATAAGCATCCATTTTGGCATACCATGCTCTAGGGACTTGTTTCAAGCCATACATATCCTTCTTTAACCTGCAAACATGTGTTTCCTTTCTATGCACTTCAAATTCTTGGGGTTTTTCAATGTCGACTTCTTCATTAATTTCCCCATTCATAAAGTTTGCATTTACATCCATTTGATGAATGTTCAATAGAAATGAGGGATCTAATGGTTGTGTATCTGGTTGTTGGATCAAAATTTTGTTTGCAATCAATTCCTTCTTGTTGAGAGAATCCTCTTGCCACAAATCTTGTCTTATATTTGTCAATACTTCCATCAACGACATGTTTGATTTTGTACACCCGCTTGGAAGTCACAGTTGATTTTTGTTTAGGTCTAGGAACAATTTCTTAAACTTCATTCTTCATTATAGATTAGCATTCTTCTAACATTGGATTCTTCCATACTTGATGTTCAGCTACCTTTTCATAAGTGGTATGATATTCTTCAGTAAGTTTGGTCATGTAAGTTGCATAACTTGAATATCTCTTGAGTTTCTTGCTTTCTCTGAATGTTCATTTTGTTGCTACATGTCCTTCAACTTCTTGTAGAGTTGATCTTAACCAAGATGGTATTTTTCGAGATTCTAGAATGACGACTATTTGTACTGGTTCACTCGGTCCTTCTAGTTCTTCATGATGATTAGTTGTAGTTTCTGGAGGATTGTCTTTCCTTGAATTCTCTTGATTGGGAAAGATAGGTTCTTTTTCTTCATAAAGGTTAATGGTGATATCTTTGGATTTCTTGTATGCAATTCTCTCATTGAAGGTAACATCTTTGCTTACTTCAATATGATGTTCTTCCTTGATGTAGACTCTAATGCTTTGGATGAGGTGATATATCCAACAAAGATACCTTTCATACTTGTCAAGTCCAACTTCTTCGTTTTGTCCTTGAGAATGTGAATGTAAATAGGACAACCAAAAAATTTGAGGTGATCAACATTTGGCTTATTTCTGAAAATTTCTTTTTTGGGGTCATGTCATCAAGAATTCTGTGAGGACTTCTATTTTGTATGTAGATTGTTATCAAAAACGCTTATCCCCATAAGAATTTGGCAAGCTCTTGGTTAGGTAGCCCAACTCGTACACATTCTTCAATAGCTAGATTATTCCTTTCATCCATACCATTTTTTTGAGGATTATAGGGAACTATTATCTCCCTCTTGATTCATGCTTCTTTGCAAAAGGCCAAAAGTTTTTTGAAGTATATTATCCACCATTATCTAATCTTAGGGTTTGATAATATTTTCTATAATATTTTCCACTTCTTCCTTGAACTCTTATAACTTCTCAAATACTTCATCTTTGGACTTTAAGAGGTATATCCACGTCTTTCTGGAATGATCATCAATAAATGTTACATAGTATTGATGACCACTAAGTGAATTCTCAGACATGGGTCCACAAACATCGAAGTGTATTAGGTCCAATATTTCCTTGAATCTAGTGTTACTGCTAGTGAATGGTTTCTTCACATTCTTACCAAGGGAACATCCCTTATAGACTCCTTCATGCTCTTCTTTTAATTGGGGTATGCTGGTAACTAATGGATTTAATGATGGAAATATCCTGAAATAGAGATGACCATACCTTTTGTGCCATATTTCACAAGGATTGATGTCTAAATATGTTAGATCTTGAGGATGAGAAGTTAGAAGTCTATACAACCTCCCATCAAAAACCCCAATATTACTTGCATTCTCTATACTAGATCCCTTTGCCCAAAAAATAAGTTTTCCATCAACAAATGCTACCCTATCTCCTTTATCTTCTAGTAAGAAATAGAAATAAAATTCTTTTTCAAATATAGAACATAGAGGATGTTTTTGAGATGAATGTTCCCTTCATATTCTAGTTGTAACGAGGTAGATCCATTCCCTTTAACCGAGTAGCTATTCTTGTCTCTGAGTTCAACTGAGTGAGAAGAGTTTCCATTTTATAAAGTGTTGAGTTGACCACGTTCCCTTGTCATATTTCTTGAAGCTCCAATATCGATTACCCATGTATTATCATCTTCAAATGAACCTGTAAGAGAATAAAACAATGTAAACTTTGAAACGGGAACTATAAACTCAAAACGGGAACTCTGGCCAAAAAACACCAAAAAAACATCAAAAACAGTGCTAAAAATGAAAAGTGTGTATACTGGAACGATAGTTTTTTTTTTAAGGACAATTTTGAACATGTTTTAAAAATGGCAGTGAAAACGGAATTTTCGTGCAAAATACTGCTTGAAAACGAAAAAGTGATGATACTGGAAAGATGATTTTTTTTAGGGTCAATCTTCAAGATTTTAAAAAAATGCTAGTAAAACCAAATTTTTAGTGTGGATAACAAAGTTTTTTATGAGGAAAAAAACACACTAATGTTTTTGGTAGAATAATTTTTTTCTTTCCTAAGTATAAATTCAACATGTTCTCAACCATAACATGCTAGATACAAAAGAAATTGAAATTTTTTCAACCATAAAATAGAAAAACCATGACATTAGAAAAAATTACATCACTAAATGAATTCAAAAGTCATTATTTGTATATTGAATGAAACATACATTATATCTCTAATTCAATGTTTCATTATAGATATTCTAAACAATAAAATTATCATAATTAAAACATATAATCCAACAACATAAAAATGACTCATAACTTCTCATTTAACACCATATGGAAATCAAAAATTTTATTTCAAGATACAATGCATACATTAGTTAGATAAATTGTCTTAAACAATTATTCAAAATCACTCATATTTTCTTGCACACCATTAGAATTCACAACTTCATATGAGTGATTGGATGCTGACGAAGATGTTCCATATTCTTCTCTTTCATCAACTAGTGCCCCATCTGAGTCCACATGCATGCCCATCATTTCAGGTTTCAAAATTCTTCTATATCTACGACTGGTTTCAGTAGCTCCCATCTCAAAATTGTTCCTTCTGGTAACAACTTTTTCAGAATCTCTATCGTCTTGAAGCAAAGAGTTCCTCTCTTTGTTAAATTGAAGTCATAAACAAGTATGTCAACATCCTTCAACTTTAATGTGTCTGTGTGGCAATGATTTATATTCGTACCATTTCTTTTTCTCTTTCCACCATTTTTTTTGTCAACTACCATCTCTGGCTTATACACACCATTGAATGGGTGTGTATTTGTGGCATACCAATGTACTTCAACACTTGTAACATCCTAATTT
>APFE030538308.1:0-20085 GCA_000404065.3 Pinus taeda | reverse complement strand
TTTACATAAGCTTCTCTCATGCAGCGTTAACCTACAAATGACCCTCCATGCGCTTTAAATAGAATTCATGGACCAATCGGGTGTCAAGCCACGGATCAAGTGTCGGTAATACCGAGGAGAGAATGACCCGTCGGATCACTACATATCGTGACCGTCGGATTGTAAGTTACAAAATGTACAACGGTAAAGAAACACACTTTACCTAACTCTATACCTAACTCTATACTAGACCAAGTTGAACTTAACTATTCCTATGTGTCGGAATATCCTAACAATGCAAGCGGGACAGCTATTGGCGCTGTACTCAGTCAAGAGGACAGACCAGTGGCGTTATTTAGTGAGAAACTAAATGAAAGTCAGCAGAAGTATTCGTCATATGACAAAGAATTCTATGTAGTGGTTCAAGCCTTGAAGCATTGGAGGCACTACTTACTAGGCAATGAGTTCATCTTGTTCTCTGATAATTTTTCGTTACAGTACATAACACAACAGCACAAACTGAACCATAAACATGCCAAGTGGGTGGAGTACCTGCAAAGTTTTACTTTCGTGTTGAAGCACATAAGTGGGCAAGCCAACAAAGTGGCGGATGCTTTAAGCAGAAGAGCCCTGCTCTTACAAGAAAGTGGCATACAGGTGATGGGATTTGAGTACTTGAAGGATTTGTACCAGATGGACGCGGATTTCAAAGAAGTTTTTGAAGCATGCCAGAATCTCGTATTGAGGAATACAAGCCCATGGCTAGATTTCAATTTACAGGAAGGATTATTGTTTCGAGGAGGACAGCTATGTGTTCCAGACTGTTCGATGAGGGAAAACTTAGTAAGAGAGAAACACAGTGGCGGACTAGCGGGACATTTTGGCATCGATAAGACATTGGAGCAGCTCGGGCATTTTTATTACTAGCCAAAAATGAGCCGAGACGTACAGAGGTATGTAACGAGGTGTAAAATCTGCCAACTGGGGAAAGGACACAGCCAGAACACTAGGCTGTACACACCCCTACCTGTTCCAAGCAGGCCGTGGGATTCGGTCAGCATTGACTTTGTCCTAGGATTGCCTAGAACGCAGCGGGGATATGATTCAGTGATGGTGGTGGTGGATAGGTTCTCAAAGATGGCTCATTTCATTCCTTGCCGGAAGACTAGCGACGCCACAAACGTGGCACACCTCTTCTTTACAGAAGTAGTTCGATTACATGGCTTACCTAAAACTATAGTTTCAGAGAGGGATGTGAAATTTACAGGGCATTTTTGGCGCACCCTGTGGAAAAAGCTGGGCACACAGTTAAATTTCAGTTCTGCGTATCACCCGCAGATTGACGGACAGACAGAGGTGGTGAACAGGAGTTTGGGCAACTTGTTACGAAGCTTGACAGGAGAAAACTCGCGATTATGGGATCGAGCTCTTGCCCAGGCAGAATTCGCTTATAACGATTCGCCCAATCGGAGCACCGGTCTTAGCCCATTTCAAATCTTGTATGGTATGCATCCGCGAGGAGTACATGAATTACGAGATTTGGGATAGCTAGAAAGGAGAAGTGCAAACAGAGAAGATTTTGCCGAAGCAATGAGCGAACTGCATGAAAAAGTTAAATTAAGATTACAGGACAGCACGCAAAAATATAAGCAGCATGCAGACATAAAGCGGCGAGAGGTAAATTTTGAGATTGCAGACGAAGTCCTTGCGCATTTGCGCCGGGAACGGTTTCCTAAGGGTACGTATAACAAACTGAAATTCAAGAAAATTGGCCCATGCAAAATTCTGTGCAAATTTTCAGCGAATGCATATGAAATTCAGTTGCCACCTGATATAGGTATATCACCCATATTCAACGTGGCAGACCTGTTCCCATATCATGCCCAGGCGGAAGATGATAGAATGGTACAGCCACAACGGGACACCCAGTTCGAGAGCAATCTTTGGAAGAAACAGTTGCCTTCGGTCCGGACCCATGAAATCGAAGGAATCCTCAGCACACAGGTAGCCAAGAAGACGCGCAGGAAGGAGTATCTGCGTTACCTCGTCAAGTGGAAGGATCGTCCAATGGAGGACAGCTCCTGGCTCGACGAGACACAGATTCGGAAGACTGGCTACTCGGTGGAGGAACTCATGGAACGGAGCCATGAGATCTCTCTTTTACCCCGGCAGCCTGATGCAGGAGCATCTGGTCGACAGGGTGAAGACCGAGAGAGGGCGAACACAGTTTCTGAAGAAGATTGGGAAAGATGAACAGTTCATTAAATGGACAGCAAGCCTGTCAGAGTTCTTATGTTTTTGTCTAATTTCTTTCATGGTCAACTACAGCATTAAACTCTATTATCTTAATTTCTGTTTATTTTATTTTAACTATTGTAACAGGTCTTAGTTAGAGATGTTAAAAGTAGATTAGTGTCAATAGGCGATGTAAACAGCAAACCCTTATGGTATAAATGAGACAAAGTAAACTAATGAATAGTTAAGAAACGTATGCGTGTAGCAACTGCCAAACAAACTGTAATAGCATAACTACCAGCAATTATCTAACTGCCTACAACTATTGTACAAAAAGACCAACGAGATAACCCAGAGGGGTTCAGCAGCAGAGCATGTGAATGAGAATAATAGAAATACATACATTTTTCCTTCATCTAATTCAGTGCACAAGTAAACAAACTGTTCCAATATTTATGTCCTCTGTAACAGAATTTACATGCATATTACTGTGTATTCATTTCATTTTAGGCAAATACAATAACAGTGTTTTACGATCTCCAAGAGTCTATTGATTAACCAAGACCGAAAGTGAGCACAAGGCGGGAAGGAGCAAACAAATACAGAAGAACGTACCAGACCACAGTCGAAACCAGGTAAGCACCAGAACCAACTATAAATAAGTTTATATGCCACTGAATATTACATTGTACTCCTACATAACCCAAATTACATAAAACTGTGCAACAAGGGTTCATCGAACCGAGTTACCAAAGACTCATAGAAACCCTCCAAGTTACGGCTACGGGTTGGAGTTAACCCAACACGCTCAGACTCGACAGATATACAACATACATACAACAGGCGAAAGCAAATACAACTAAGACCGAAGAGCCACTGTAAGAAAGTGAAGCAAGGACAGAGCTACCCGGGTGGTATCGACTATAACCCTTGCGAAGCCACGGAACCAGCCGCACCTGCAAACACAAAACGAGGTGGAGTGTTAGGGTTTGTAACCAGACAATACCCTTGCACAAGAAAACTATGTCACGATGCTGAAAAGAAATCAAAACCTGTGTATGGTTGAGGTGAAGAGACCATACCTGTAGGGAGCCGAAACCAAAAGCCTGCAGGACCGAAGCATTGACCCTGACCACAGAGGGGCTGCGGAACATTAGTTCCAGCACAAACGGAGGACAAAGGAATATAGCAAGAAACGAAACCATACCTGATTTACAGAGATGAGCGCCGGAGAAGAACCAAGCCGAGATACCATCGAACTATGCATTTGATAACTGAGCGGATCAGACATCATTCATTACCAGCATTCACCACGAATTTACTAAAAGGACCAGAACGGACAGTATTTACAAGAGCAAACCCAGAAATGTTCACACAGTCATAAAACGAGTAGAATGCGCAGTGGAGTAACCGTGACTTACCAACAAGACCTGAAGCGAATACATAGACTCCCACAGTAACGATTAGGCAGAGTTAAGCAGCATTGTTTCACCATAAAATCAGCGGAAGCTCAACAGGGTTTCACCACAGGCAAAGAAACCAGAGGCGGAGCCAAAACCAGAACGAGACCACAGAACAAGTAACAAGGTAAAAATGACAGGATAGGCACGATCCAGCGGTGAAAAAGTGAATTAAGTGAATTAGGGTTTGTCAACTTCGAGGAGGGCAGGTGTCATAAGGAAAGACAAAGCAAAGTACCGTGGATTGATTATCAATCAACAACCAAAATCAATTGCAATCACCTTATATCCGAGCCAAAGCATTAGTGTAGGTCCACGTAGGTTGGGCTAGCGTGGGACCACGTGGGCTGGCCCCATCAAAAATGTCTGGGTATTGCCCTCTGAGCACTCACCAAAGAACAAAAAGAGGCAAACCGCAACGCATGTTAATCATTTTCCTCTGCTTCCCCATGAGTCTCCTCAGTATCCTGACATGCGTCATCATGACTGAGAGGCTCCTTGCCTTCCATCACCTTGTCAAGGTCGGTTGTTCCTGCATCCGTCTCCGCTTCAATTGGGTCACTGTCAACCAGGGGAGGGATAACAGGGGGCAAATTAACCTGCAGACCAGCCTCAATCTCCCGCTTATACCGAGAGAATCCTCGGCCGAGGAGCGCTTACTGCTGTGAGAGTGGTTGGGCACAATGCAGGAAAGAGGGGCAACTTGGTTTTCTTCTTCCGTCATGAGAATGGTGATCTGAGCAGAAATCAAAGGCATATTCAAATTGCTTTGGAATTTAAAATGGGTAGATTGAAAGGCACTATTGGGAATCGGCTTGCGAGGAGGATTGCTAGGGGAAGATCCTCAGGAGAGGAAGAGATGTTTATGGGAGAAAGAGCTGGGTTGGCACGAGGATTGACTGAGGGCCGCTTGCCACTGCCAGGGCGGTCACCCGAGCGAATCCGCTTCCCATGGCGCTTCATTTTGCCAACCCACGGAACAGACACAGAAAAATCAAAAGAACAGAGCCTAAAACCAGAGGAATGACCCAATTGAACCTGAGGCCCGTAAGTGCAGACAACTGAAGCCCGAGACCGAGAAGCAACACAGGCAAAACTGATATTACAG
The DNA here is from genome assembly GCA_000404065.3 of Pinus taeda. NCBI lineage: Eukaryota > Viridiplantae > Streptophyta > Pinopsida > Pinales > Pinaceae > Pinus > Pinus taeda. Next base: position 15,303 of record APFE030538308.1, on the reverse strand, counting down.
ATAACAGACCACTTACCCCAAGCAACTGAGCTAATTCCCCTGTGGAGCGCGCAGGTGAATTCGAGGTGCTGCAAATTCAAACCTGAGCGAGCCTGAATCTTGCACATCTTCACACCATAACTGAAAACCAAACCTAGAACCAGAGACCTGAACGATGGAGGTGGTATGAACGTATGGAAACGCCATGTATTTAACCATCAACACGCAGCTTCGAAGCATGTCCGGTATTAATGTTGCCGGCCTGCCCTGTCCTGCAACCATAAAAACATTCCCTCTGCGAGCGAGTGTGATCTGGAACGCCACGCTGCTTTACAAGTGGCAGTGCCTGGGTTCTTTATGTTGCATGAAAACCATTTAATGCCAAACCATCACCTGGATCCAGGAAAATACTACACATTAAACATATTTATCATGAAATATAAAATATATTCTATAATCCTGCGAAATGAAGGATACTAAAATTTACTCTGATTATATATTAATTTAAAGAATAGTTAATTTATTGTTTATTAACTAATGAATTTATATTGAAAAAAATAATTAAATATTAAAATGTTTTGATATATAGTTTGAATATATCAATCAAGGAAAATGAATAAATTAAGTAATAGTTTAATAAGATTGTTTTATTATTTTTTTTAATAAATTTTATTAAAATTTAAAAATTTATTTTAATTATTAATTTGTATCATAATATTTTTAGATTTTTTTAAACAAAAATTAAATTATTATTAGTAGGATATTATGCATTTAGTTTTGTCCCATTAAATATTACTTTCTTTTTTAATTTAAAAAAATTGAAGCTTGCCCCAAATTTACCATTATAAATTGAAATTTATTATTTTTAAATAATATTTAAATTCATTTATCTGGAATATTGTTGATTTAAAATTTTCAAATCTTATTATGCAATGATGGCATGAGAAGATTTCAATGTACTATATTATTATTAATTTAGTTAATACAAAACACTGTACAACTCACTCTCCACTCTGTAATTTGATGTGCTCAACAATGGTTAGCAGTGACCATCTTCAAATATGAAGTTTAAGTGTAAAAATGTTTACAGAGATAAGATTTGGAACTTTCTCTTCTGCAAGAGAGTTGGTCCAAACATCTTAAGCATGAGCGTTAAATAGTACTGCTAGACAGGAGAACCTCCAAAGTTACCTAACTTCAATTTTATTGTAGGGTTATACTTAATAGGTAAAACTACAAGGCCAAAATTTAGTAGGCCATAACTAAATATTTTATTCATCTCCGATTATAATAAAAAGCTCTACAAACATATAACCCTTCCACAATTACCTAACAACCACAGGATTAATGCAAAATTTTCAATTATATATCATATTTTTAACTCTGTGGTAGGTAACTCAACCATGCGGCCTCGTTAAACATTACATTCTCATCATCGATTTCATTATAAAAAGAAAAGGAAAAATACCTAAAGAATCCCATAATTAAACTATGTCATTGACTATAAAACAATGGAAAGAGAATCAAGATACCTGCTGCAGCAAAGTTTTGGTACTCTAGCTTATCACCGCAAGGACAAAAATTGAAGATATCAATAGAAACAACGACAGATTCAAAACATCGATTAAAACCAAATTTAGAGTCAAAGAGAAGTTTAAAGATTACATGATACATTAAGATAGCTCTGTCATGTGAGCAATTAGATACATTCACCGATGTTCCAACCTCCAGCCGATAATGACAAGTGACAATCCAGTGGACTAAGAATTTGGAGGTAATTCGGGCACAAATAAATTCGATGCACGGAAGCTAATATGATAGAGATTAGTCACGTTCCCAGATTCCCTCGGGAAACGCTTCCAAATTGAAGCATCCAGTTATGTCAATATGTCGGAGCATACTTAATTCCGCAAAAGAATCCGGCAACATCCTCAAGTTGGAGCAGCCACACAAGTCAATATGTCGGAGTATCTGAAAGTTTCTAATGTAATCTGGAAGCACATGCAAATTAGACCACCCTGACAAATCTAGATATTCCAGGTTGCGTAAGGCCGCAAAGGAATCTGGAAGAAACTGCAAATTGGAACACTGGGACAAGTCAATATGATGAAGGTTAGTTAAGCATCCAAAGGAATCTGGAAGAAACTGCAGATTGGAACACTGGGACAAGTCAATATGATGAACGTTAGTTAAGCATCCAAAGGAATCTGGAAGACACTGCAAATTGGAACACTGGGACAAGTCAATATGATGAAGGTTAGTTAAGCATCCAAAGGAATCTGGAAGACACTGCAGATTGGAACACTGGGACAAGTCAATATGATGAACGTTAGTTAAGCATCCAAAGGAATCTGGAAGACACTGCAAATTGGAACACTGGGACAAGTCAATATGATGAAGGTTAGTTAAGCATCCAACGGAATCTGGAAGACACTGCAAATTGGAACACTGGGACAAGTCAATGTGATGAAGGTTAGTTAAGTATCCAAAGGACTCTGGGAGAAACTGCAAATTGGAACACTGGGACAAGTCAATATGATGAAGGCTTTTTAAGTATCCAAAGGACTCTGGGAGAAACTGCAAATTGGAACACTGGGACAAGTCAATATGATGAAGGCTTTTTAAGTATCCAATGGGCTCTGGGAGAAACTGCAAATTGGAACACTGAGACAAGTCAATATGATGAAGGTTAGTTAAGTTTTCAAAGGAGTTTGGAAGCTTTTCCAATTTGGAGCACCCAGCCAAATCTATATACTGTAGGTTCGTCAAGGTAACGATGCAATCAGGCAGGGACTTCATATTGTTACATTTTAACTCCAAGTGTTTCAAGCATTGAAGATGACGGAATTCATATGGTAAACTGTCAAGATTAATCGACTGCAAAACAACTTTTTCGAGGAACCTTAGCTCCCCAATGGATTTTGGAATGTTTACGAGGGGAGCGTCAACATTCAGCTCCCGCAACAGCCGAGGTGCCTGCAATGTTTCACATTGTTTGACCATTTAGGTGTTTAACTTTCTTAAATTGAGGTATACCGAGAAAGAATACAGTGAAGTGGAAGGAACCTGGCACAATTGAAAACGACAAGAAACACCTATCTGTCAAGAAATTACATGCATACCAGGAAATCATGCTGCCAAAGTGTTTCCAAGCTGCTCCCCTTTATTTGCAAAACCCTTAAATTATTTATTGGAATGGAAGGAGGTAGGGAGCGGTGCGGACAGTTATGCCACCAGAGCCATATTAATTGTGGTGACAGCCCAGTTCCCAATATTTTTCCACAAAATAACCTTCACTCTTTAGCAGCTGCAGTGTGCTCATATCAGGTACAGCTAACAGACGGTCTGCGAGCTCCCCAAGGTTTTTGAACCCACTGTCGCCATCTGGCTGAACCATCGTGTTAATTCCGCGGACCTAGATTGTTATGGGAGCTGTTAGAATCAAGATTGAGATCCTTGCCTGGTTTAAGAATTCAAAACAGCAAACACATTTTTGATACCTTTCCAGAAAACACTATTTTTGAAGTCAGACGAAAGCTTTAAAATACTTACAGGTGATCGGTCGGACACATCACTGAGAAGGTTGTCTTTCCAGCGCCACAGACGACGCGAACAAACCAGCTTCTCCGCCTCATATCTGCCGATGTCTCTAACGTGGGGGTCCATTCTGATGCGATTTTCGCTGTCGACCTCGACAAGGCATCTGTTCTTTAGGTTCTGAAGACCCAACCGTCCTTCCCAGCCGGATCCGGCCCATATTCTAATGACGGTATCTCTGTCTTCTCCTATAAAGAAACACGCAACATCTAAGAACATCTGCTTGTCCTCTTCATGGAGACCATTATAGCTGATTTCAAGACTACTATGAATTTCTGCAGGAAGTGTTTTGGAGATTCTCCGTAATTTCGCTTTCCAGTTCTCTGGATCATCGTCTCCACGAAGTGACTCCCCATTCACTTTAAGAGATAATGGAGATCCACTGCAGACATCCAAAAACTTAAGAACAAGTTCTTCAAATCCTGCAAGAGGAATGGGCTGACGGAAGGCATAAGAACAAAAGACCTCGCTCGAGTGCTGTCGATTAAGGCCTTTCATCTGGTAAATGGACGACTCTTGAATATCTGAGCTTCTAAGCACATCCATATTGCGACATGTAACTAAAATTAAGCTATGTTGATCGAGGTCATCTTTAACCGGTGAAAGTAATGCATCCAATTGATCAGCATGATCAACATCATCCAAAACAATGAGAGAGGGTACACGAGCCGAGAAATGCATTCTGAGCTTTTCTATTCCTTCCTCGACACTGTTTATCGGTACATCCGATTGAATCAAATCCTTAAGAAGGTTAGTCTGCAGGGATTGCAGAGGCTTGGATCTCACATCAAATAAGAAGCAAAACCGATAGTAATTTGATCTCCAACGGTTGAATAATTCTCTAGCGAGGGTTGATTTTCCAACCCCGCCAGGGCCTACAATTCCCACAACTCTACCATTCCCGCTTTGCGGCTCCCGGAATGACAATGTCATTTCCAAATCTTTTATTTTTTCATCGAGGCCAGTTGGATATTTTGCGACATTCAAAGGCGGCCTGCGAACTTTTTTCAGAATTTGTCTGACAATCTTACCGATTTGCTCCTCGCTGAATAATATTCACAATCACAGTAAGCTGACTAATAAAAAAACGTCTACATAAATAAACAGGGAGAAGGCTGAGGCCCTTACTAGTCGTCATACTCGTCATGCACCTGAAAACCGTATATCGCTGACGCCGCATAAAGAGCTTCCCTCCATTTCCATATTGTATTGGTGTCGTGTCTTCTCTGCTTTTCGTGAATCTCCAGATCTTGATGATATCTGCTGCTTGGCGACCGAAGTTCTGCGGGTTGGACTCCGTAGAAGACCGGAATAATTGTGTTCCGGGATTCCACCATTAGTGCGAGTTCGTCAAGGCACCATCTTGATTCGGCATATCTTGGAGAAAATATTGCGACATGCACTGAGGCGGTACGAATAGCCCCTTCGATTTGATGAAAAATGTTCTCTCCCCCTTCCAGTTCTCGGACGTCTAAAAATACTTCTAATCCAAATTCTTTGAGACGACGGTAGATATGGCTGGCGACTGTATTCCTCACATCAGGCCCGCGGTGATTTATAAATATATCATAGACATGACTGTGTGAGGAGGATGCCATTGGATCAGAGGGACAATGCCAAAAGATCCAACACGTTTTACAGAGATTGGGAAAAAATGATTCCCCGCCTGCAAAGTGTATTTTATCTTTGAATTCTCACATGATGGCTGACGAAGGCTCCGAAACCTGAAGCAGTTTTATAAGAAGATTTTCGTTATTATATTGTTGAACTTTTGGATTATTTGCACGTCAGACGCATTAGAATTCAATCTGCACGGCCACGACCACTTACTAGAGTCTTCATTGCCAAGTGAAGTCGGTAGGGTATCTGTATATCCCAATGTCTAACGGCGGTGCATTGCATCTGGCCAAGATGGTTTCAGTGGGTCATTCTGGTTATTCCTACTTAACACACACTTCGTGAGTATATAGCTAATGAACACTAATGTTTTGCACTTGCTACCTCCCAAGGTACTGAATAGTTTGCTTTTGCAACTTACTAACTCACTTTGCGTAAAATTCAAGTGAATGTAAACGCTCTTTATAAAACCCTAGAAAGCATCAAAACCACAAAGAAAGTAGGTAAGTGTAAGCTATAATATGGTTCTGAGTGGATAACTTTAATTAAACAAGACAAGCGGCTAACCAGCAATTCCCTAATTCCTATTTCGTTTCATCTGCATTATTTTTAATGAATAGTTTACATTTTTTTTTCAAGTATCTTGCAAGCATAACAAATTTGTAACGAACAAGATTTGTAGTCTTGGAAAGTGAGAAAGAAAGAAATTAATTTTGAGAGTTTGGCAATTAGGAAAATCATAAAAGATAATATTGAATTTTATGAATTATTTGAGATATTTTGGTATTTTTAAGTGTGCTAAATATGTATTTCTTATAAATACATATAATACAGTTTTCTAAATAATTTATCTGAAATATTTCATAAGTTTAAGGAATCCCTTATTATAAAGAATTTATGTAATTATGAGAAACACTTGCATATATGATTATGATAACTCACTTGCTTTGCATACCCTAAAGGCTAAGTATGACACCACAACTAATTAGTTAACTAATAATTTATAAAATAAGGTTATTATATTAATATTTAATGAATGATGACCACATTTGTGAGCACAGTATTGAAAACTGGCCCAGCTAACCAGTTACCAGTGTAACTGGCCAGTTAGCAGGCCCACCAGTTGGAGCTGGTCAAAAAACCCGGTCAGACAAATGACAGTGACGAGGAAAGTGCAACAAATTTTGAAGTAAGTGAAGGATCTTTGCCTTTTTTTTTGCTTCATTTCAGTTCATCAGAGACAACTTCCATGCAATTCGAAATCAATTGTCAACAAGTCTTGATCTGAACCATCTTGAGAGCAATGAAAACCTTGTTCAAGACTTCTCATATTCAGATTTGCAGTCCCCGAATGCTATTGATTGTCAAGTTGTACATGAAGACATGGAAGCTGGCACATATGATCAAATGATACAAGAAGATTCACTACCTTTCTATTTTGAATCATTTCAGTTTTTGAAGGGTAAATTTCACAGTAAGTGTTCGAATGAGCAGCCTGTAGGAAATCAACAATCTCTCAGTCTTAATGTTGAAGATGAAGGTTAGATTATAGATGAAGGTGTGGCAGCCGAAATGCATGATTTAATGATGCAAGAGGATTTTGTACCCTTTCGTTTCGAAGCATTTCAGTTTATAAGGAAAAATCTTCATAATATCTCTAAGGAAAAAGATGAACAGCTAGTAGGAAGTCATACAATTTTAATGGATACATCGCAGCAGTCTTCTCAAATTTTTGATGACCCTATTGCTCGTGTGGTGGATGATGTTTGCTGTAAAAGTTCTTGCCCATTGGCTAACCATGTGATAGAAGATAATGTTGATAATAATCTGATTCAAATGTTCCCTTCATTGTCTTGTTTAACAGATTTTTCATTACAAAGCTCACACCAATGTTTGCAGTCATATGAAGAGATTAATAAAGGAGACTTTTGTTCTATTTGGAGTCAGCAACAGAGTTTGGTTATCCATGAAATTCAGGATCCTTTTGACAGCCCGCTATTATCACCAAAGAAAGATAGCATAGATGTGAGGAAAATCTTAATATCTAGCTATGAAGATTACTTGGACCAGAGCCGTAACATGTTAATGGAAATCAAAAGCTATATTTATGAAGATCCTTTCTCAGTATTCTTGAAGTCATCCAGTCAACTCATGCTTCACAAGTTTATCAACAGTCAACTTCATTCTGACCTTCCATGGGAGTTGCCATTCAGTAGTTCTCTCATGTTGTTCATAAGCAAGCACTTGCAGAGAATACAAACAACAGCTAGAATACTTACTTGGTTGCATTGGCTGTTTCATTTCACTTGATCTGGCAGTGAAATAGAATAGTTAGAGTAGGTGTTGATGAATAAGCTCCATCTTGAGCATATTTTCCAGTTTGTTGGTTGTGTTAAGTATTGAGTCAGTGTTTAGTTGAGTGAGAGTCAATTTGTGTCGTCACGTCATCAGTTTTCAATCATGCATTTCAGCTTGAGTTTTTGACTCCATTGCCCAATGGATGAAGGCATTGTCTGCTCTCCCAAAGATCTGTCATTCTTGGCACCTCCAAGGAGCTACCATCCCCATTGGAGCCAATCTTAGTGTCAGTATTTGTAGCCTTCTTCCTGTGATCAAACATGCTCTTACAAAATGATTTTAAGGTGCCAAGATCAAATTTTGTCATTTTTGTGAGTCTTCAAGCAAAATTTGGTCACTAAGTATTAGGTCTAGGGTTTGTTTTCGCCCTTGTCAAAGTTGTCCAAATGACATTCCATGTCACCATTCAACTGAGTGTACCATCATTCACAGGGTTTTCATCATCATTTCGAATTCCACTGGGTCATTTTACACCTTCTTCACACTTCAGTTGTGCGTAGGTAAGGTTCATTTCCCTCTCCTAGGGTTTTGAAGCTAATTTCTCTTGGATGGTCAAATCATCGGCAAAAATTGTATCCTAATGTTAATACACCTTCCCCTATCCATAATGTACCTTATTAAACACTTCCCACCGCTAAAATCCCCCAAGTTCATCATTTTCGCACAAACCCTAGTTTCTTGCTACAACTTGGCAATTTTCTAGGTTGGGCTTGTGTTTAGCCCTTTTGGACCCCTTCCCCTCACTCAATTTCCAAGATTCCAATTTCCCCTACTTCCTAACATCCCTCCCCACTTCCAAAAATTTTCTCAAGAATTTAGAAGCCCCTTATCCCCTTCATTTCGCTTCATTTCGACAAATCCCTTGTTCCACATATCGGGGTAGGTTTTACTCAAATGATGTTTCAGAGAAACAAAAGATTAATTTTGGAAAACTGAGAGAGGTTTTTTTCCAAAACTGGGCAAGGAAGAAAATCCGCCTTCACTTTTTACACAAGTGTCATGGTTTTATAGAAATGTCAAAAATACAATTGCCTCAGGAGAATTGACGCACCTCTGAAGTGACCTTGGGAAAATCGAGTTTTTTCCTAGCTTGGTTGGCCAAATGACTTGCTTGATGAGTAAAATGATAACAAGACACAAATATCTTTTCAATGAGCTATCATGAGTTCAATTTGGAGTTGAGGAACACCTTCAAATGTTGACTGCAAAAGCACTCTGCCTTGAGGCAGCCTCATTTGGCACATTTTGACTAGTGTTGGGATATTTGATTTTTGGTAGAGCAAATGAACTCCAAATTGCAAAATTAAACTTGGGATGGAAAGAAGACTCAAATACCTTTTCAACTCACTATCCTGCACCCAATTTGGACATCGGGAAGGCCTCCAAAAGGCTCCTGCAAAAGGGCACGACGCACTGGGAAGGCACATCACATTGGGCTGCCCTCCACAGTGCAAAAAATACACTGGCGCGGCACACTGGGAAGGCGCGGCACATTGGGCTAAAAAGACTAAAATTCATTGAAATCTTCCTCCAAATTGCAAATTCTTCTTTCCAGAAGTAGTTAGAGCCTCCATTTTTGTGTTTCATCCAAATTTTTGCTAGTGTATAGTGGTTGATGGATGGTAATGGTTAAAACAAAAACATCAAACCCTGCCTTTTAAAATACCTCAAAGAAACTTGCTACTAGGGTGTCAAATCACTGTTTTGTCACTAGGTTCATTCCCTCATCTCATTTTTCCTTTGATTTCATCATTCCCAAGTTCCCCTACTCCCCTAAGTTCATTAATTCTCTATCCCAACAATCCCTAATCCCCAACTATTTCTCTCTTCCCTTCCAATCCCTCATTTCACCATTCCCTTGGTGGTAGAGGTCAAGCACATCACCAAAAATAGTCCACTCCAGTTTGACACATCAACACCTATTTCTTTAGGGAAATTTGTCTACTAGCAGCTATGGCATTTGATCCTTCATATGACTATGAAGAGGAGACCGAAAGTGACTCACCCATGGAGGAACATGCACCCAAGAGGCTTCATAGAGGTGGCAGACATATCATTACTTGTCCCGAAACTTGGTGTGCAAAACAAGAATCAAGGTGAAGAGAGCATTAAGGAGGAAAAAAGTGGATGAAGGACTTCAAATATTGGCTGAAGCCTCTTTAGACCAGCATGGCACTTGATGGAGAAGCTCCAACCCAAATTTCAAGAAATTTGGGGCATTTTTGGTATTTCGACAAATTTTAGCACTAAAAATTAGAGTTTTTCTCCCTATGTGCCGCACCACGTGGCACGTGCTTTTCCTAGGGGGCTCTAAATTGCAAAAAGTTTACATCATTGGATTTGGCATGAAAAATAATGACTGCTAGTGCATGGCCAAGAAGTTTGGGCAATATTTAAGTCCCCAAGAGGTCAAAAACACTCAAAAAATGACCTCACTGCCCCTATTTTGACACACAGGAAGCAGTCTTGGGAGAATGGACTTTTGGAGGGGGAAATGGACACCACATTGAACAATTCCACTTGGGTTGGAATGTAGATAGGCAGGGATTTCCAAAAAGCTATCTTGGGCTCAATTTGGACTTCAGGAAGTGCCTCAAACTCAGCCTCAAAGTGGTGCAATGCATAGAGGATTTGGCGTGGCACATAGAGGAGTTTTGCTCAATTTTTCACCTTCCAGCTCAGAAATTCGGCCAGTTTGACTAGTTTTTCTTTTTGATGTAATTTTTGATCTATCTTGATGTAATTTTGGCACTTATTTACTTGTTCTAGAGGATTCATTCACTAAAAAGTGAAAATTTAATGAATGAATCAGTTTCCTACCTTATAGGGGCAAGTTGTTTTGATTGCCTAGATTTTAGTGCTTTGTTTAGAATTGGTTGAAATAGCTCCTATAATGATGAGCTCGACCCCTAGAGGCAAGGAAATGGGTTGGGCTAGTAGATATCATGTAATTCCTAAGTCATTTTCAGGGTTGGACACTTGGGATTGCTTTGGCATATCATTGTACATTCTATCTCTGCATTTTTGGCTAAGGAAAGACCAGGTTTTGCAGCACTGTTTGGGATCCATGTGGCTTTATGTTTTGATGGTGTTCTTCTCTAAGTAATTGTAAGTTCATTAGTGTTATGTGCATCACTTTCCTTTCTCTTCTTCTGAATTTGAACAAATGAGTGATTAAGGTAGAATCCATTAACTGTTATGCTCTGCCTTTGAATTTGTTTAAATTTCCATGTTTTCATCTGTTTAAGGAGAATTCTTGAGACTTTCTTGCTCTCCTTAGCTCCTCACCAGTCTAATCCATCCATTCACTCACTTTAAAGCATCAAAATGATTGCCTTCCTTGCCCCAATCAGAACTCTGTTGAAACTGTGCCTCTTCCCCGAGCCCAATTTGCCTCTCCCTGTTTCCAACAAAAAACTCCTAAAAACTTAAATCAAACCCTTGTACTTCATACCTAGCCTAAAATAAGTTGTTATTTCAGTCATCTCGAGCCTCATCGATCATCTTTTGCCTAGATTGACCCGGAGAGAGCCCTCTCCTATCCTCGTAGGGCTAGCTATGAGGCTGAGCATGGTTTGATGTAGACCTAGAACCTTACCTTTTCAGCCTGAGGTAAATCTAGGCTCTAATAGGGTGCTTGCTTGTGTACTTTATGTACCACGTCAGCACTCTATCCTACAACGTGTTGACTAAGGTAGCCTTTATAATATGATCATCTATAATCTACTGCACGTTCCATACTGATGTTAGTACAAACCAGAAATGTTCTAGGTCTTTGCCTCCTGCTCCTTTTAATATCGGAAACTGAATTGCGCTGGCCATATTTCCCCTCGATCTACTACCATTCCTGATCCCTTTGATCCTTCAACATTTTTAAAGTCCCCACGTTTCACACTATACACCCCTTAGGTAGATCTTGGTCCTGGCAACAGAAACATTTGTTGGCTTATATGGGCCTGACCCAGGTTTGGAAGAATTACTTAGCCAAGCAAATCCCGCAGCTACCAACCCTTTTGGCAACAGCCCACAAAGCATGGACTGAGGTCTGACCCGAGGTAGCAGGGGAGGGTGCTGGAACTATTTTTCCACACCCTTGGGATGTTTAGATGTGGTTTGGAGGTGTCACGCCTTGTTCTAAAGCTTCGAGCTACTCTGCTTCGCATAGATTCGAACCCAAGATAATTCTTATTACTTTTTATTATGTTGTTTATATATTCAAGCTACTTATTATGATATTTACGAAAACATTTATCCACTTTATCCAGCTCGTGTATTATGATTAAACCCAAGTTCATAAGTACTGAAGAAAAAAAGATATGCACATAGAGAAAAACATTCTTAGTAATCATAGAAACATGCCAGATACGTGATACTTTAGATTTAACATAGAATTCAAAAACACTTACCTTTATTTACTTTTTCACCAATACATCGAGATCTTCCTGTGCACCTAGCTACAGGGGTCCGCGCACACAGCTGTGGACTCTCCAGGCCTGTGCGCACACAGTTGTAGATCCTCTACCTAATACCCAAACCCTCGACTTGGACTTACAGATGCTTCAATACTTTCCTTCTCAAAAACCCATTACATCTTAGATCCAAGATTACATACCAAAAACTAACTATCTTTCCCTTATCTATCCACGCTCTATTTATACCTTTCTATGGTCCACGAACCGACTTACTTCCTATTTATTTATCCTATTTTTCGAGCGAAAAACCCTTTGACTCAACCCTTCTACACTTCGCCTTGCATATTTTAGAGTTTTACAATACTTTCATCCTAATTTCTAGGTTAACAGGCCCAAAACTGTTACACAGGACCTCCACTACCCAACAAGCTACCTCAAAGCAACAAACAAAAATGAAGTCTGGGAAGATAGCGGTGGGTAAGAGTATGTCCATAGGCAGCAAGTTACAAAACACTCGTTGGACAGCATGAACATCCATTCCACCCTGCACACCTCAGTGAGTCTACCACCTATGCATTACAACATAGTCGATGACATGAAGAAAACTTGAGTGAACATCAGTTTGCTAGAGTTAGCCTAAGTCCAGAGTCAGCGAGATATCCTGCTACACACATTGGGACAAACAACAATAGGCATTACAGACTCTATAAGCAAGGGAGCATTCACACCTCTCGGATCACTATCCACTGTGCTTAATACACTCTGGATGGAAGAAGCAAACTCAAATTTCCTCCATTCCTACTTTCATTCGAATTTTTCAACTACAATATCCACAACTACTTGGTTGATTCTGGCGTGGTAGCTATTGGCTTGATGGGCCCTAACCCAAGTTCAAGATTGATTGGCCAAGAAAATCCCTACATTACTGGCCCTTTGGGCATCAATCGAGAGAGCGCGTACTAAAGTCTCACCCGAAGCAGTATGGGGGGATGCAAGAACCAAGTTTCTACCCCCTGAGATAGTTGTGATGTCGTTTTGTACCCTAACCCTTCCTTCACGTAGACTGATAAAACTTTTAGGGCTTATCAATGCACCTCTCTTATTCCACATCGAAACCTTCGCAAAGATATGTGATTTTTCTTCACAGACCCTAATAGGAAATTTAGATGCTTACATGCCTCTGTAATTACTCTTACTTTTGTGTCGATCCAAATTAGCTTAAGTAGTGGTTAACTTCAACATACATTATGATTATCTTCGCGTAAACATATATTATTTCTTACATTAATATGACAAATTAAAACACATAGATTCGCACATCAATACAACCTTAAATCATAAACTCAATATTTCGCATAACATAATCACATACATTCATAACAGAAGTAAAATATATCATACACAGATATTTTCCGAATAATTCTCTTTATTGATGGCTCATATCTCCAGTACAGACTCTAACTTCCTTTGGCACACAGCTACAAGGGTCCACACACTCACTTGCGGACTTCTACTCTAGGCCTCTGTGCACTCAGCTGCAGAGCCTCTTGATGAGCCCCAATTTTGGTACAATTCGGGCTCATTTTGGCCTGCTTTACTTGCTCAAACCATTCATCTTTATTTGCTTATGCATGCATTTCTTAGTTATTTCGTGTTGTTTGTAGGAGGAAGGTTAGACACTTTATCCATGTGACTAATGCATTGTGCTTCCAGGTTTTGGCATGGAAAAAGGGGAACAAAAGACAACGTAGAAGGAGTAAGGAGACATAAGGTGGCACTGCTGATTTTGTGGAAGGATGTCCACAGTACTGGGACATTCCTCGTGACTCCCACCGAGAACTCCGAGCTCCAATCAATCTCCCCTCCGAGCCTCAGAAGTAGCCAGCTGTCCTACAGGAACAGCAGTCATCAACTGTTGACTGCCTCACAAATCCGCAGTTTAACTTCAGTGGACAGCCAAGCTCCTAGAATCAAGGCTACTTGGCGGATCATCATTTTTTTCGTATAAATATGGAGGCCGTAGCCTTAGATAGTTTGTTGAATCTTTGGGATTATCTTATCATTTCGGAATCAGTCCAGTTTGTTTTCCTTTTTGCTGTAAGCCAGTTTGGCATGACATTGAATCATGAATAAAGAGGACAGTTTGTGATCGATTCCTGAGTTTCATTAGGAGACTATAGCTCTCAGGTTAGGGCCCAACCTGAGAGCCATAGATCCCCTCTGTTGTAGTATTGTTTCTATTTCTTTTTCCAACACTTTGAGTTTATTTGCACATGCAATGTGAATGGCAGTCTTGTAATTCGATTCTCTTATGAGTTAGATAGGTTTTGGTTATGGTGCAATTCCTCTCACTTGTTTAGCATAGCAGTTGATGCATGATATTCATTGGAGCTCCATTAAAATCGTTTGTTAAGGCTCACTGCCATCTCATTTGAAGATTGGGGTACAGTACGTAGCAGACCACCGAAAATACGCATGAAATTGGTTGATACAATTATGATTTGGATTTAGATGCTTCCTTGTCATTTATACAAACCACACATCTCTTCACCACAGTCCCATACGTACTTCTACTTGCGTTTTGGATCACTGTTAAATAAGATCACGATATATTTAGTGTAGGTTTATGCTTTCTTGGTTTGATCAACAGTTTCGGTCATTTGTTTCATTTACACTCTCTTCCATCTCGTTCATTGCCATCCTTTCTGTTTTGACCTCGCATGCAACCACGTTTCTCTGCCTTACACAGCGTTGTGCCCGTTCCTAAACATCTCCTAATCCTCACTTGGCCTCATCCCTTGACCTTTCACGTCCATCACTCCAACACGCTCCCTCCACCTGTTTCCATCTCATCCTCCCATTCCTGAGCCATCACTAGCCTGATCCTTACCTCTCACATCCCTTCCTACCTATCCATCACCTTTTCCTCACCTCAGTTCTCCACGGTAAACCATCCTGTAGCAATTCAGAGACATCCTATAGCAATTCAGAGACATCCTGTAGAAAACCCTGAGTTTCCTGTAGAATCCCCTGCAGACATCCTGTAGGAGGTCTTTCACACGGTTGCTGAGCTCCTTCACGTGGGAAAACTCTGTGGATGGATGCCAAGGGTCCATAGGGACCTCACTTAGCCTCCCCAACCTGTCCCATGCTTTCCTTCCTTCTCCATCCAATCTGCACAATCAAACCCTAATAAGTAAACAGAACGCAATCACTCGACCTCCTTAATGAAAAAGCATAAAAACATGTCCTTGGTAATGTCAGTAGTGTAGATTTATGCATTCCCACTTGTTAGATGTAGTAGCAGCATTGGTAGAAGCATTACTCATCCTCATTGCAT
>APFE030538300.1:0-11599 GCA_000404065.3 Pinus taeda | reverse complement strand
GGAATTAATAAATTTTATTAATGAAATATGAAAATATATTAGATGGTATTTAAAATATATTTATAATTAAATATGTTTTAAATGGAAATTTTAAATTTATTTGGATACTTACAATTAAAATAAAAATAAAAATTGGTAAATGTATGGAGCATCTAATCTAATTGCAAAGAAGACTTCCATAAATGTTATGCAATGGTTAGGAACAATTACAATTAATAACTTTTAAATGCTAGTGGTGGTGTATCATGGTATTGAAATTGCAACAGAAATAATGATAAATCATGTAAAACATGGATAATCATTCTAATAAATTCAAGATTTTTAGTTTTGCATTCTTGAAACAATTTTTGCCATGAATGTAAATTTGAGTTAATGAAGTTGTTTTAGTTGTAAGAGTAAATCTAGCTTCCAAAACCAAATTGTCTTACTGCAACATTCGGTGTATGCAACTTGTCACCTACCCCCTTGGCATAATACTAACAACTACCTACTATGCTCCACTGGATCCTCGATGTGGACTTTTAGGTTTAATTAATAGACTTAGTTACTACACTCCCAAATCAACACTTCAACATTTCCTATGCATACATTACAACTCGGAGAAAAGAATCAATCGTGGGCATTCATCAAGATAAGATTATGCATTTGATTTTCGTTCGTTTGATGACTCTACACAAGCATTAATGGAAATGTTGTTATATATACATTATAGCTGGCATTTCCTTATATCATGATCATAGTCCTAACTTCGTAGTCGAAAGTATTATTGAGATATATCTTGTGCAATATGAATCATAGTGACTAAATAGCTAAAACAAGCCTCAATGTATTCAATTCACCCCATGATGCATAATGCATAGCATAAATAACTTGAACCATGGGCTATACAATTTCAAATAGTAAACAACATAATTATTCATCATACATACTTGTCTCATGCATAAATATTCATCATCTTCAAAGCCAATATAGCACATAAGTTTAAATATATGAAAACATAAAGAGTAACGAGACACATACAGAACATCCCAAGCAATTGAAGCAAACTACATCAGCTGAAGAAAGTCACTTGGAAACCGAGCACTACCACCCAACCAAGAACTGACTTCCTCGAGTTCACCCCTGAGCCAAGAGTTCTTGCCATGGATCAACTGGCACTTGTTGGTCTCTTCAATGGGTATTTAATACCCTCTTTCATGATATGGTTTCCATTAGCAGCATCATGCTTTTATGGATATTTTTTATCCATTTCCTAGCCTTTTCCCAAAAAGGTTCGCCTTTCTCTCCCGCAAGGATTTTCCTCATAAAAGCTTTCCTTTATCTCCGATAATGATTTTATGTTTTTCTGCATCTCTCTAGCTAAGTAACATAATGGATATTTATCTCGAAAGCCATTAAGATTATCTAGAATTGGATCTAGAAGCCTTATCATGAAAGAATTATCCATTCATGTTGACCAATGTGATTTCATTTGGCAAGAACCTCATCTATTGGTGTCTCGTTTTCCAAGAATTTTACATTATCTTTATTTATTTAACAATAAATTATTTACTTTCATTATTACATCTTCGACCTAGATTTTCTTAGCTTAGGTTAATAGAGTTTTAAGTACAATGGAGGGGTGTTACATACTCCCCCCCTTAAATTTACATCATCCTTGGTGTATTACTACATATTACAAATTATTTCCTTGTTCACAGGTAGTTCTTTTGCATTTATAGGTTCCCATGAGCTTGCCACCTGAATCAGCTTCTGATACATTAGTTACAAAGGAGTTGTACCAACAATCTCCTTCCATTGCTCCCTGCACATTTATTTCAATAAATTTTGTGAGAGATTTTCAGATGCAGAAACTCAATTTTGTTTACCACAGTTAATGTAATAGTACTACTACATGAGTAACTATATGTTAATGTTGTCTTCCCTTTAACGATGATTCCTCATTTCCATTTTATTTAAATAATAGGAAGAAATGAAAGTTCTTCTAATGCATTTGTCTTCTTGTCAAACACATGCTTCATGCAGTTTCCCTGCATTAGTCATAACAAGTCAAGCTAACACATTTGACCAATCCACATGTATAAAATATTATACCAGGTTAGCTCAACATAGCCAAAAAAATAATAACCCATATGTAACCATCCATCATAGATCACAATGATCAAAATCATGAATTTCATGCATACAAAACTATAAAAAAATATTGATACTTATCCCTGAATCACACCTTAGCTTCTACCTTTATCTTTTCTCTATGCACTCTGTGTCGGTTTCCACAGCAGGCCATCGCCCAGTGCCTTCTTCTCAACCATATGTACTTACACATAGTGTGGATCACACACATATAGTTATACATGTCATATATCATCATGCAATACATGCATCCATAAGAGTACGATATGTACCATTTTTACACACTGCAACATGTACACGTGTATACAATACAAAATGTCCATAGCATCACCTACATGACATATACTTCATCCACATGTTTTCAACCATGTTAGTATTATGACAAAAATTTCTTCAATTATTCAAATTACCTTTAAACAACTATAATCAAATCGTGCTCGGTTTGTCAATTCAATATTAAGGAATTTCATGGACCTATTCAATTTTTACAATCAGAGCATAAGTGAATGATTTTTATATGAAAGTATTCAAGTGCTTTTATTTAGATAATCCTTTTCATGTGGCTTGTGGTTGCAGGACAATTTCAACAAAATAGTATCATATACGTATTCATGCATACTAGAATTTTATTATACCAATAACTTTGAGTTTTGGAATTTAATGAATAACTAGTCAAGGTATTAATTAACATCAGAAAATGATGCGATTCTCACTTTTGAAGCGCGTGAGCAGCAGCGGGAGCACGTGAGACCTAGGCGAGCAGCAGCGACAGCGTTGGCGTTCCTCAGCTTCGGCCTTGAGGCCTGGCCGATCTGGGCCTTGGCCGCTGCCATGGCCCAACCAGACCCTTCCCAGGGGGACTCTTAGAAAGCCTTCTCAGATCTGGTTAAGTCCCTTCCCCCTCCTCGACCCAAACCTGCAAATTTAAAATTTGTCAAGAAACTAGATATTCTCCAGGAAGTCCAGCTGCCTCCAACCCTTCCTCATATGGCAGCATTATCACTAGCCGAAAAAGGACACATAGGATAATTCACGGGTTTATGGCCCTCGCCAAAACAGTACAAAGATGGGTGGAGCGAAACTGGTCTGACAAAATCCCAGGGAAAATCTCAATACGTTTCTGTGGCAAAGGTTATTACACCTTTCACTTCGAATCCAAAGCAGATAAGGATCTCATATTCAGAAATGGTCCCTACTTCATGGATTCCCGAGGGCTTTATCTTAACAAGTGGACTCTTGACTTTGATCCAGAACTGGACATCCCCAACGCAGTCCCAGTATGGGTCCGTCTTCCTTATCTGCCCTTGCATTGCTGGGGAGATGACTCGGTCAAAGCAATTGGGAACACGGTTGGGAAATACATCGACAGAAGCGAACCTAAGGACAACATGCAGGCATGTGCAAGGATATGCGTGGAAGTGGATCTAGGAAAAGGATTACCGGAAGCCATCAAGCTCAAGGTGGACGATTGGAGGTACATACAACAAATGGACTACGAACAGATTCCCTTCAAATGCAAGGTATGTCATGAATATGGGAACTTTTCCAATAGGTGTACTAAGGTAACTAATCTTGAATCTGAAGATCAAGGAGGACAATGGGAGACTGTAAAAAAAAGAAAGCAACTCCTCCATCTAAACCTGATTCATCTTCTGATATGCCTGGCTCCTCTTCCCAGTGCCCCCCTTCTCCCTCATCTAACCCTTCGGGCCCATCCCAAGATCCGCCTGTCCCATCATCCTCCAACCCTTTCTTGATTCTTGCATCAGAAGACCCTCTGACTGATCAGCCCCCATTAGATCTGCCAGACCCTCCCCTGATTTCTTCGATCCTCTCTCAACCTTCCACAGAGGCTCCTCCCCCTAGATCCACCAGAAGTTCCACAAAAGAAATTGGTACATCAAGCGATCTCCACAAGAAGCCTGGCCCAGGGAGGAAATCAGCTAAGCAACACCGAGAAGAAAGCACCCAAAAGGACATATCCCTAGGATTCCAAACCCCTATGGAATCCTTCATAACAGGACATCAGGAAAAGGAAACAGCAGGGAAAGACTTCGAGAGGCGAGCACCTCCCTGCTCGAACGCCCCATGATGAAAATCCTCTCCTGGAATAGCAGGGGCCTGGGGCACCCCTCCAAAATATCTACCCTAAGAGACCTTCTTTATAATGAAAGACCTGAAATCCTATTGATACAAGAGACCAAGCAAAACCAATATGAAATGCAAAAAATCATAGACGCCCAAAGGCAATTCTCAGGTGTCATTAGCAGCTCCAGAGGAGCATCAGGAGGAATAGTAACCATGTGGAACAACCAACAATGGGACTGCGATTCAACCATATTCAATCAAAATTGGATAAGGACCAATCTGAACAGAAAAGATGAGAACTGTGAACTCATCATATATAATGTCTACATACCCAACCATTACAGAGAAAAGGAGCTGTGCTGGAAAGAATTAAAAGAAAGCATAGACAACGAACAAACTTCCAACATCATCATAGCTAGAGATTTCAATTTAATCCTCCATGCGAATGCAAAAAGAGGAGGCAACTTCATGCACGATCCCTTCAGAAGTCAGCTGGAGGAAATAATGCAAGAGCATGAAATGGTGGACATCATCCCAAAAAATCGAAAATACACATGGAGCAATCGAAGGCTGGGAGCAGGCAACATTGTGGAACGTTTGGACAGATTTTTGGTCAATATCTCCCTTCTCTCTTCCTTTGCAGTTGGACACAACAATATTCTCAGTTCCTCTGCTTCTGATCACTACCCCATTCTCCTCACGATGGAACCCCATCACCAACTAGGGCCAATCCCATTCAAATACAACCCGCTATGCAGATACAACTCTTCAGCAGGGGCAATTATAGAGGCTACCTGGAAACAGCACGTTGAGGGATCTCCCAGTCATATTTGGGAAAGAAAAATCAGGAGCATAAGAAGAGCGCTCAAAGATTGGGCAAAAACTAGCTATCAGGAGCCAAAAAAATTTAAAAATAAAATAAAGCAAGACTTGGAGGAAGTCATGAACCAAATAGAAGACCAAGGAATCTCCCAACAACTCAAAAATAAGGAATGGGAAATTCAGGGACAGATCATGCACATTAGTAGAGAAGAAGAGATAAAATGGAGGATTAAATCTCGACAGTTATGGCTGAAAGAAGGAGATAAAAATACAACATACTTCCACAAGCAAGCTACAGCTAAAAAGACAAGGAACAACGTTAGAGCTATCAATGATAGTGAAGGAAATCATTACAATAATCAAGAAGATATCAAGAGGGCAGCCTCCTCCCATTTTAGGAGCCTCCTTACTGAAGCCCAAGAAGAAGTAGATTATTCAGAGTTGCTACAACATCTCCCCAAAGGCATAACTCAGGAAATAAACGAAACTCTAAATCGAGACATCGAAGAGGAAGAGATTAGAAAAGCAATATGGACCTTTCAGCCGGACAAATCACCTGGGCCAGATGGATTCCCCATCAACTTTTACAGGGATTATTGGCAGCTGATAAAAAAGGACCTTGCAAAAATGCTAAGAGGAATACAAAGGAAAGGGAAGATGGGAGGCTTTACCAATTCTACCTTCCTTGCTCTCATTCCCAAAGAAAATCGACCCACCTCATTCTCCAGGTTTCGGCCAATATCTTTGTGCAACTCTTCATACAAGATCTTCACGAAAATCATAGCCATGAGACTCCAGCCCCTCCTCCCATCTTTGATATCTGAAAATCAAGGTGGCTTTCTGTCCAATAGGCAAATTCATGACACCATTACCTTGGTCCAAGAAGCCATCCACTCCAGCACTTCAAGACAAGAGAAAGGATTTGTGCTCAAACTCGACTTGGCTAATGCTTTCGACTGGGTAAGGCACTCCTTTTTGTTTGTTGTTTTGAAAAAAATGGGCTTTAATTCTTCTTTCATCAACACCATAGCTGCTTGTATATCAGGACCATGGATATCACCCTTGATTAATGGTCGCCCCTGTGAAGCCTTCCAATCCTCTAGAGGACTAAGGCAAGGTTGCCCTCTATCTCCCTACCTTTTTATTCTTATGGCAGAATCCTTCAGCAAAGCCTTGGACCATAATCGAAGATTCGGCCTCATAACAGGCATTAAATTTGGGAATGGAGTAAAGAATATCAACCATTCTCAATTTTCCAATGACACTCTTTTGATTGGAGGGGCCTCTACCACCATAGCAAGGCGCTTCAAAACCCTCCTCGACCAATACATGGACTATTCAGGGGGAGATGTTAACTTTCACAAAAGTTGTGTATATGGTAGGAACATCTCCAATCAAACAGCCCATAACATCGCCAATATCTTTGGAGTCACATACAAAACAAAATGGGATCACTTCTCCTATCTAGGGATGCCGGTGAGTCTGGGACCTTTAAAAGCAGAGACATGGAATGAAATAATAGATAAAGTCAAAATGAAAGTTTAGCAATGGGGAACACATTGGCTCAATCCGGCGGGCAGACTAATTCTGCTCAAATCAGGTATAACCTCCCTGCCCCTCTATCGATTCACTCTTTATCAAGCCCCTGCTATTTTTCACCATAAATTGGAAGTTGCCCTTCGAAATTTTATGTGGCAAGGGGGGGGAAAAGAAAAGAATAGATTCAACCTGGTCAGCTAGAAAAATGTAATCCAATCTCAGGATAGAGGAGGTCTTGGAATAAGAGCTCCTAAAATTTTCAATCTAGCATTTGGGATTAAGATGGCTTGGAGACTAATCACTGGACCAACAACATGGTGGAAGCAAGTCATAGAAAGAAAATATATCAATGGCACAAGATAGAGGCTACTCGAAGATGGCATCCCCAATAGGGACTCCTCCAAAATTTGGCATCTATGCAAGAAAGCAGTTCAAATCCTTAGGAAAAACACATCAAAAATCCCTGGAGGAGGGGACAGCATCAACTTTGCTACTGATAAGATTATGGGGCTTCAACCACTAAACACTATTGAAGAAGCTCTCTCGATCATCCAATATCTCAACAACAAAGGCATCCATAGGCTTGGACAAATCTCGAATTGGGATCCAGACTCTCATGCCTGGAATGATTGGGATTTCCCGGATATCCCAGCAACCTTGGAAGCGAGTTTCACTGCCCTCAAAGCTCACCTTCACAATAGAGCCCCAATCAAAAAAGATGCAGCTGATGGGCTCTGTTGGGATCCCACAGGAACAAGTTATACCATCAAATCAGGTCATCAAAATATCTGCAATAACACATACCAGATACCCATCTGGAATCATTGGAGAATAATATGGAAATCAGAAGCCATTCCAAAAATAAAATTTTTCACATGGCTGTTATTAAAAGGCAAAGTTCTCACTTCAGAGAATCTAAGTAAGAGAAGGATCAATGGCCCATCCAGATGCCCCAACTTCTGCTCAGCAGAGGAAACAATGTACCACTTATTCATAGACTACCCCTTCGCCAAAAGATGCTGGGTAAAAATGTCTTCCTTGGGCAACATAGATTGTCAACCTCAGCAAAACATTGCTGAGACACTGTATGAATGGAAAAAAAACTGCTCCTGGAAGGAAAAAAGGAGCAGGCTTGTGAAAATAATTTGGGACTCTATTCCTCATTCCCTATTATGGAGAATTTGGTTATCTAGGAATAAAAAAATCTTCCAAAATAAAGAGCCCAATGTTCGAACTACATGCAGCAAAGCACACATCTTGGCTCAGGAGGCAATAGCAGCTAAACACAAGGGGAAAATTCAAGCAGAGGATTACACAGTGGAGGAAAGAACTGTCATTAGCTACATCCTGCAAAGACCAGGACAAACTCAGGGGAACCAAAATAACGACAGACTCCAGCACACTCAAACAAAGGATTGGGAAATTAGGCTCTCAGCTCAAGAATTTAAGAGGTGGATACAAAGCAACAATTGCACAACACTACATTTTGAAGGGGCCTCTAAATCGAACCCAGGCCAAGCAGGAGCGGGAGGAGTAATTGTGAACGAAGCAGGGGACAACATTTGCAGTTACGAATGGAGTCTTGGAGAAAAAACCAATAATAATGCAGAGGCACTAGCCTTATACCAAGGACTACTTCAACTAAAGAATCTGGGCATTAAAAGGGCCATAGTTTTCGGGGACTCGGCAATTATAATCTATTTAATGATCCATAAATAGAGCTCCCCCAACTGCAGCCTTCAACAGCACATAGATCGCATCAAGCTCTTCCTCAAAATTTTGACGACATTCGGTTTTACCATGTCCTTCGAATCCTAAATAAACAGGCAGATATAAGAGTGAATAACGCTTGTGGAAGAACGGCAGGAGCGTTAAGGTGCAATGCAATCGATGGCTTCCATCCCATACCATGAAGAAAAATCAAAATCGCAATGCCCTGCAGTGCTTGGTCAAACAAGCGTGCGAAGGAAAAGGACGCCTGAGGAGCAGGACACTCTACTGCAATCTCAGCACTCAAAAGCAGGTTCACTCGACCCCAAGGAGCAGTAATCACTCGATCATAAGCAGCAGTAATCAACTCAACGCTAGCACTTACAGAAATGGATCAGCGATGAAGGATTTTGTGAAGGATTTGGTTCAGGCCAGTACCCTTCTCGTGAGTCACGACTTTTCTCAGGAACCTGATCTCAGCTCGCCTCAGCCTACAAAACTATCTCTCTGCTCCCAATTCAATACTCACCAGCATTTACTTGGCGACAAAGGCACTGTGAAGAAGTCCCTTTTGGAAACGAGCGAGTCTACTCAGAGCGAACCGAAGAATCTTCCCTCATATCGGCGAGATTCCACTCTGGTATCGCTCCTTCAATTCCTGCATTGCTTTAATCTAATCAGTTTCTTTGTGTCTATCAGGATTTCTAAAGACCGAGCCAGTGAGGTTACTTTCCCTTCAGCCAACCTCTCTGTTCTTCCATTTTTATCTCCTTTGCAGCACCTCCCCTCAAGCCTCACTACCTCCACCTCGAACTCTCTCTGTTGCCTCTCCTCCCTCAGCACCCGTTTCTTCACTTCCCTATTCTCGATCACTCTCCGTTGGTTCTTCTCACTCAGCACCTGTTACCTAAACAGGGCCGAAAGGATAACCGCGGGCTATTATCTCCACTCTCCCGCCCGTTACAAAAACTTGTTCGACTCTAACATCCCACCTCAAAATGCTCTAAATCTTTTTACCTACCACGCTCCTGTCTTCTGCATCTTCACCTACTGCACCTTCTCTCCAAATATGGCGTGCAGCGAGGATTGTCTGCACTGTGCAGACCTGCAGGCAGAACTTGAGGAAATAAGGACTCAACAGATTGTCCTAGATGAGAAGCAAAATCTCCTGGAAGCAAGATTGGAAGAACATGATGGACGTCTTGAAGAGCAGAACCGAAGGCTCTATGAACAAGACCGTCTCATGAATGGGAAATATAAGGCGGAGATACAGTTGTTTATGCACAGAGCATCATCCCTACAAGAGCAGTTTAGGCAGATTTCCAATCGCTGCGCACACGTAGAGGAATCCATCTCCATTCTCAAGTGTATGATGGATAAGAGAAATGTAGTTGCCACCAGCTCTTCTAGCGTGAAGCAGGAAGAAAGAGAGAATCAGCCAGAGGAATCTACAGCGAGACACATCCAACATATAATGATAGATTAAATGTATTGTAAATGCATCTTTTTGCTATTTTCTTTTATAAGAAGCTATAGTAGCACAGTACTAGGCAGTAGTAAAAGTAGCAAAGCAAGGATCAAGGAGGTAGTTTTGTTTTGTAAACCCCTTGATCAGGACAAACAATGGCATATCATATACCAGAGGAGACTGAACTCCTGGAACTTTTTCAAAATCTAATATAGCAACCGAACTTTTAAAAAAAAAATTAACTTCAGAATATGACCTCCACCCCATCGTAAAACAGACTTATTGACTATGATAGTTATTCTAATATCTACTTCACTATTATACTTCAAGTTTAATAACAACTCTTAGCCTTGTCTTTAAGAAAATAATTGTTATGTTGTCATATTCAAAACTAAACAATGTTATCAATGTGTTGTAGTAGCTACAACCACCCTACAAAAATTTTCCTTAGATTTGTTTTGGAACCTCCCTACCAACCTTCACAGCAGCATGTCTTGCTTCGTCAAGTACAGAAGATCCAGTGATTTTCTTGCAAAAAGACAGCCTGTCGATCAAACCTTGATGTGTTTCCCTCACATATTGTTCATCAGGACTTGGTCTAGTAGGAAGTTGAGCAGCTCCTTCAAGAATTTGCACAATCCTGACTGGCAGCCTGCTGAGTGCCAGAATTACGCAATTCTGTTGAGCAAGCTTCACCCATAAAATTGTGCAATCCTTCCTAGCTGGGATGCTCAGCCCATAATTTGCACAAATCTGAGTAGCATTCTGCTTCTTTGCCTAGAAATTGTGCAAATATTCTAAGTAGCCAGCCTGAATCCCAACAAGAAATTTTCATTTTGTCCCAGTAGTTGAGCAACCTCTTGCATGTGCAGTTGATCTAATTAGTTCCCTCTGGGTCTGAGCAAAACAGGCTTGCATGCATGGGCTACCGCTCCCAAGGAAACATGCAAAGGCATCCCTTGTTTCTGAGATTTATTTTTTTCAATTGAAGGTCACATGCAAGGATCATTTCAGAAACCTCCCACCAAGTGTTGCTTTCCCTAGACTTGTGGCATGCACATTCCTCACTTTGGCCTTGTAGCTCTGACATTCCAAAATATATTTAGGAGTTATCGGCACATTCAGCTCAGCCATCTTGGGGTAAGCTCAGTTTCCATGTCTTGTGTTGCATTTCTAATACTTTTTGTGTTTCGCTTCGAATGAACACTGCGTGCTTGATTTCATTGAGCACTTTTTGTCGTTTTGGTACATACTATCTTATACTAGTAGCATTTTAGTTTTCATTAATGTCTAACTATTCTCGCATGCATGAAACTAATTTTCACGAATGGTCGCCAATACGGCGACTCGCTACACCCACATGCATGTTGTTCCATTTTCTGAATCTGTCATTCACCATTTTCATGCATGATCATTCACCCATGTTTACACTCAGTATCGCTATGCATTCACATTTACATTCGTGTTCTATTACCCGTCCGCGAGTCTGGGTAGCCTTGGCCCAAACTCTGCCTAACCAAGACAACATTGCACAATCCTAAAAGGGAAGGCTTTGTCTTTCTCTCAAGAAATGCAACACAAACCCTAAACATTGAACCCTAAACCCTAAAACCTAAGAATTTTATCATCTATTAAGAATAATTTTGTAACTTTTATTTAAGTGTTTATTAAAATAATTTACTAAGTTGTTATAAAACCTAAACCCTAAACCCTAAACACTAAACCCTAAACCCTATACCCTAAACCCTAATCATTTAATAACATTTAAAAAAGTGTTTTGTAACCTTTTTTAATTGTTTATTAAAATCTCATAATAAATTTTTATAGAACCTAAACCCT
>APFE030538299.1:0-18509 GCA_000404065.3 Pinus taeda | reverse complement strand
TAATGTCTGCAAAATGCTCCCACAACTTTGACAACAAAGAGTTGTGCTTTAGGCAAGCCTTCATCAATATTTGTTGGCTCTTCACCATTCTCAATTTGAGAGAGTTGATTAGGTTGAACATTCAATCTCTCGGGCTTAACTATCACTTCAAAATCATACTCCTAGAAAAGAAGAAACCATCTACAAATTCCCCCCCCCAACACAGGCTCATTGACCAGCTACTTCAAAGCAGAATGGTCTGTGTACATTTTAAAGTGCTAGCAAATAATGCCTGAATTTTTGTAGTGCATAAATCATGGCCAATCCTTCTCACTCTATGGTTGAATAGTTCTTCTCTGCCTTAGATAGTTTTCGGCTGGCGAAGACAATCCGGTAATCAATATCTCCTACCCCTGGTTGAGTTAAGACAACACCCAACGTTATACAAGATGTAACTACATGCACATGAAATTCCTTCTTCCAATCTGGGAATACTAGGATTGGTGTTGTAACCATATTTTCCTTCAGAGTATCCAAGCTCTTCTAACAGTCATCGTTCCAACAAAACCTAACATCCTACTTTAACAACTTCTCCATGGGCGCAGTGATCTGCACGTATGCCTTAATAAACTTCCTGTAGTACCCAGTATGACCCAAAGTCGCATGTAGCTATTCTACGTTCCTAGGGGGGTCCAAATTGATAATTACAATAATCTTAGTAGGGTCTACCATCAATCCCTACTTACAGACAACATGTCCCAAAATTATTCCATAAGGTACACAAAAATGCGTTTTCAGACATAAGGAAATTTGATACTTTATACATGTATCCAACACATCGTAGGAGACATGCTTCTTGACTAGTCTAAACACTATCCAATCATCTCTGTAGACTACCACCCTTGAGAATATCGTGGGAGAATTTTTAAGTCCGAAAGGCATGACCGTATATTGGAAAGATCCCCATTCTGTAGTGAAGGTAGTCGTGCTTCTATCCTCCGACGCAATCTTAATTTGGTGATATCTCGAAAATCCATCTGTGAATGAATAATCTTCCTACCCACCAACACTATCTATAAATTCATCTGTAAAAGGCGTAGGAAATGGATTGTGTACACATGCATCATTTAACTTCTGCATATCCACGTAGATCCTGATATCACCCTTCATTTTCTTCTCCTGGACCACCACAGGACTGACCCATTCCGATTCTTCTGCAGGCTCAATTATTCCTGCCGCGAGCATCTTATTGAGTTATTCTCTTACCTTTTCCTTGTATTTTGGATTCAACTGATATGGGCGCTGCTTAACTAGCTTCACATCTGGTTTTAGATTGATCTTCATCATACCCAAATCTCCTACTATCTCCTTCAAGTTAGAGAACTTAGTTGGAAATAAATCCTAATATTTGTGTAATTATTCAACGACCTTATCCACTGTGTCTTCATCTCAATAGTCACAAATGTTTGCGAATTTTGGTTCTACTTCTGAGGCGATGTTTACCTATTTTGTGTGCATCAGTGAGGTATTAGGAATCTTCGCATCAAGTGTAACAACTCCCCATTGTTCCTCTGACTCATGGATATTAATATTCCACGGATCCTCATCGCCTTCTTTCGTAGTAACATTGTAACATTCCAAAGCATGTTGTAGCTCCGTACTCTAGTCAAGATGTATCCAAGCGATGGGATCTACAGGAATTCATAAGATTTCTGCTTTAATCTCCTGAAGCGCTTCATAAATGCATTTGAACCCATGTTCAAAACTGAATGTCAGCAATAAACTCTCCTTTATTTCATCCCAATCAGAAATCCTGTTTCGCAACTCCGTCTCTAAATACCAGTTCCTTGGGATAACATCTAGGGTATGAATAAAGATGTGCAACCACTCTGGTTGAGGTACCTCAGCCCACACCTTAGTCCATCGAGCCAGATGTTCACGTGGATCATCATTTCCTGTGTACTTTTCAGTGAGTTGGTTGTTTGCGTAGCCAAATCTTAATCGCAACATTCCATGATATTCCTTCCAGTCAGCAAAATTATCCTTGTACGTACCCCACCATCTTGTAGGCATAGCTCTCAATGCTAGATCTAATGCTTGGAACCGATGCTCCTCTGGTACGTCCCTTCCAAAATGGTCAAGAAACATATTGACATCATCCAAGCCATCATAATAAGGTAACTACGTACCTCACTAGATATACAACGTAGTGACTTTGTAAGCTGATTACATCACAACGTAGAGACCTCATGCAACCAATTCTCCCAGTTTTCAAACTCTTCGTCTGAATCTGAGTGGCAGGAATTGTCCTTCTCCCAACTGATCCTTCCATCCATAGTAGGATTGATCCAATCTTCATTTCACACAGTTAACTTATATATGTGTTCAATGTCTTCATCTTCATAATAATTTCGGTTTGGTTCTGTGTGTCATGCACCTTCAGCTATATCCAACAAGACAATCACTCAAAGCTCATTCTTTTCAAATACCATGCTTCACTTCTTTAAATTAATCATTGTGTTCATGTCAAAGGCACAATCAATCCTCAACAACGTTGGGTATGGATTAATATCATATACTATATCCACAACTTTGAAATTTGCCACTACTCTTGCGCCTTCAATATCTACAATTACTCCATGCAGGCGACCCATTGGAATTATCTTTTGTTGATTCGCCATGCACAACTGAATTGGAAACAACTGTAACTTAGGCTTCCCCATACGTTCCCAAGTTTGCTTTGGCAGTATGTTAGCATCAGATCCCAAGTCTAGGATTACCTAGTCCTTTTCAAAATCACCAATCTACAATATCAACTACATCTCCTTACCAATTATCTTCTTATTTTGGTTCACCTTATTGACAACGTGTTATTCTGGTAACAACTTATCCTTGTTGGCGCAATTATCTATTAGCTCTTGTAGTCCTTCCAATTCCTTTTGATACTGTAGTGACTTCATGCAGGTCTGCATATATGATTTTAACACTGTGGGATTTGAATCCCGCGTCGCAATAACATCTTATGGTTTCTCCTTTCGTGGGACTAGCAACATCTGATTTGTAGATGTAGAAGCACCTAGATCCATAACCCTTTTCTTACCTCCATGAAAATTTCTTTTTCTCTATCTAAATCAAACCCAACATTATTCTGACTGACTTTTCGAAACCATAGATTCGATTCTGTCTATTTGCCTTTGACCTTGTACTCACCAGTGTCTATACCGCTTCACGTGACTATGTTGATACTGGGATCATCTTCACATGGGTCAGACCTCATCATCTGAATATTCTTCTTTGGATGTTTGTTCTTCTTCTCCTGCATATTCGCTATTATTACTGGGAAATCTTATATAACATGATCAAATTTCCAACAGTATTGACAAGAAGGGTGAGTTGGATTTTGATAGTTGCGTGAAAAGTGTCTTAGTTCTCCACAATTGTGGAAAATGATCTAGCCCTGTCCTCTTCAAGCTCCTCCTCCTCGTCCTCTTCCCTGTCCCTGGAATCCTCCGTGAGTCATAGGTGAGCCTTGATAATTCTGCATGTGGTTTTCAAGCTGAATTCTATACAGGGGATTCCTGCTCATCATCAATTCATAGCTTCGACAATTCCTTTCATCATGACGAACCGATTTACAAAAGTTAAAAAAGAATTACTTTGGAGACTGTACAAACTTCTATAATAGATGACAATTATCTTTCGAATGTTGTCCTAACACTTGGCAGATGCTACACCAGGCACTTGCACCGGTGCTTGATCCAGCAGAAGATTTTGGCTTCAACGGGTTAGGACCTCCTGCAGCTATATAATCCCAAAATACAGGGCACTGATCCTTATGATGACCTTCAACCTTTCACTTTGTGCACCAAACTTTAGAATGCGTTTCCAATTTAACCTCCTTTCCCTTCTTCAGATCCTGGAACTCCATATGCAGGCTTGATAAATGTGATTGGATTTGTTAAACTCCTATATTCGTGTCTTGGATTGGCGAAGCCTCTAGCTTCATCGCGATCTCCAATGCTTTGGCTTGAGGCCCAATCTTCTGTTGAGATAACGATAATCTTAAGTGAGGTAATAATGTAACTATGTGCCATTCCCTATGTTGTTCATATGAAATATGAAGATTATCTTGGCTCAGTAAATGCTTTAGTCGCTGATCTATATTCCACGTAGACTCGTTAACCCTTTGCTTAATCTCCTTTATTTTTGTCACACACTGAGCTTGTGAATTCAGTTTCCTAAATTCTGCATTCAACACATCCTTCGTGTTAGCTAACGATGCAACCAGATGAGTCGTACTATATTTGATGTACCAGGTAAGATCTCCGTCCTGTAGCACTGTAACCACTTGCGCTTTCTTCATGTCATCATCGTTGACCTGCTGCGCTTTCCACACAGCTTCTGCAACAAACCAAAATTGATTAGGCTCCTTTGATCCCTGACCCCTGAATACAAGCATTTTCACTATATTCGCCATACTAAATAACAGAGGTGGAGATGGCGGCGTAGGTGTATGAGGTGGAGGTGAAGTGATGTAGGAGCATCTAGGCACTCTTAATCAAATGAGGAATCCAAATTGGAGCAAGGAGGACGTGGACCATTGGAGCAAAACAAGGGACAAATTTATGTTAAAATAGAGCTAGTTTGATGGACTTAATTAAATGTAATTTGCCATATGTATGCATATAGCGAGCTTTAGGGCTTTTGTTAGAGGAAATCAAGGAGAGATCTGATCGGATCCTTTCAGTGATATGATCCAATATTTCTTATATATATGATGAACCCGCGTGTTCAATGAGAGAGAGAGACAACATAGAAATATATAACGATTTGTAAACAGAGTGAGAAAAATGTAATAGAGAGAGAACTCGTTCTAAGGTTGAAAGGCCTTAGCTTGTAATCATACTGTGTAATATAAGAGTGTGCTTGGTGTTGAATATGTGTGTTGTGTATATTTCATAAATAGTCAGAATTTTAAGTGATGCAGGTTTGATTGACCATCGATCACTGTAGGATCGATGGTGATCCATCAATTAAATGAATAATAGTGTTATCTTTAACTGTTATGGAGTGATGTCGTGTATAGACAGAGTTTTGGTGGTAGAAATTTGTTTTAATGTAGAAATCCATCGAAGGCGAGTGAGATTAAATTAAGGAAGAAACGAAGAGAGAATGCATAGGATCCGTTGGATCTTAGAGATCAACGGTCTAGATCAAAATATAGAGGAACTTGAGGGAACCATCAGAACCGTCTGATGGAAGAAATCAACGGTCATCGCATGGTGAAAGAGCGCGAAAGATAATTGGCAAAGAGTGGGTTTTAAATAGTGGAAGTGGTATTTCGGGCGGCCTCAAAGCCATAAGTGGTATTGAAGGGTGAGCACTCTATTCCACTCATCAAGTGACACATGGCAGCAAGGAGGAGAGAGGAAACCACTTTTCGGGCGGTTAATCCTCGTGCTTGTTGTCTACCTGAAATTGTTGTGGATCATCAGATCCACTAAGCGAAGATCAATGACGGAGGAGTGTCATGCAAGTTTGATTGAGCGGAAAAAGACATCAGCCATTGGTTCAGGAAAAGGATCAACGGTGGAGATTTAATTGTTGATCGCATTTCAGGAAGGTAAAGTGACGGTGCGATGGAATCCTGATTAAGTGATGCGTCGATAGCGATGAGGCAAACCTGATGATTTATGAAGTGGTGTATAAATTTTGAAGTCCGGCTTATGGTTCGGCTGCAGGTTTTCCTGTGTAATCCTGTGTATTCCGATTAAATGAATGGTCCTGGATTTTTAAAGGAAAATTCGATAAAGTGTTGTATGGTCCCAGTTTAAAGGCTTATGGCCTAGGCGAATGAATTATGCTTCCGATAGGGTTTGTGGGCCATAACCCACAGGCCTCAGGATCGAAATTTATAAAGAAAGGGGAAATTGGCTTACCCCAAAATCTCCTTTCGTCATTTGGTATCAGAGCAGGGAAAGGATTTCTTGCGAGAAGGAGAAAGAGTGCAAGCAAAAGGAGAAGAGGTACAGTTGTGTTGAAGACTAGAGAGTTATGGTCTTTAGTGTCGTGCAGCGAACAAAAACGGAAGGGGAGAAGACTTGCAATAACCTAGAGCAAGGAGTGCTCAATTGGTTCCAAATAAGAGAGAACTAGAAGGATGCCAAAAGACTAAGCTCAAAAGAAAGCTTGGTGAGGTATCATGTAGCAGAGGAAGGCTGTTACTGCAGAGTTTTGGTTGCAGCTCACAGAAGATCATGAAGGAAATTCCACTGAGATGTGGGTAGAATTGGTAAGGATAAGAAGAAACATATGAGCAGAAGGTCATAAATTTTTGTGCCTCGGGAGTCTGATGCAGGAGAATTTGGGCACTCTTAATCAAACAAGGAATCCAGGACGTGGACCATCGGAGCAAAACAGGGGACACATTTATGTTAAAATAGAGCTAATTTGATGGACTTAATTAAATGTAATCTGCCATATGTATGCATATAGCGAGCTCTAGGGCTTTTGTTAGGGGAAATCATGGAGAGATCTGATCGGATCCTTTCAGTGATCTGATCCAATATTTCTTATATATATGATGAACCCGCGTGTTCAATGACAGAGAGAGACAACAGAGAAATAGATAACAATTTGTAAATAGAGTGAGCAAAATGTAATAGAGAGAGAACTCGTTCTAAGGCTGAAATGCCTTAGCTTGTAATCATACTGTGTAATATAAGAGTGTGCTTTGTGTTGAATATGTGCGTTGTGTATATTTCATAAATAGTTAGAATGTTAAGTGATGCAGGTTTGATCAACCATCGATCACTGTAGGATCGATGGCGATCCATCGATTAAATGAATAATAGTGTTATTTGTAACCGTTATGGAGTGATGTTGTGTATAGGCAGAGTTTTGGTGGTAGAAATGTGTTTTAATGCATAAATCCATCGAAGGCGAGCGAGATTAAAATAAGGAAGAATTGAAGAGAGAGTGCACAGGATCTGTTGGATATCAGAGATCAAGGGTCTAGATCAAAATACAGAGGAACCTAAGGGAACCATCATAACCGTTCGATGGAAGAAATCAATGATCATCGCATGGTGAAAGAGCAAGGAAGATAATCGGCAAAGAGCGGGTTTTAAATAGTGGATGTGGTATTTCGGGCAGCCTCAAACCCATAAGTGGTATTGAAGGGTGAGCACTCGATTCCACTCATCAAGTGACACATAGCAGCGATGAGGAGAGAGGAAACCGCTTTTCGGGCAGTTAATCCTTGTGCTTGTTGTCTACCCAAAATCATTGTGGACTGTCGGATCCACTAAGCACAGATCAACGACAGAGGAGTGTCATGCAAGTTTGATTGAGCGGGAAAAGACCTTGGCCGTTGGATCAAGAAAAGGATCAATGGTGGAGATTTAATCGTTGATCGCATTTTGGGAAGGTTAAGTGATGGTTCGATGGAATGTCGATTAAGTGATGCGCTGATAGTGATGAGGCAGACCCGACGAGTTATGAAGCGGTGTATAAACTTTGAAGTCTGGCTTATGGTTTGGCTGCGGGTTTTCCTGTGTAATCCTGTGTGTTCCGACTAAATGAATGGTCCCGGGTTTTTAAAGGAAAATCTGATAAAGTTTTGTCTGGTCCCGGTTTAAAGGCTTATGGCTTAAGCGAATGAATAATGCTTCTGATAGAGTTTGTGGGCCATAACCCACAGGCCTCAGGATCGAAATTTATAAAGAAAGGGGAAATTTGCTTACCCCAAAATCTCCTTTCGTCATGAAGGCATAGGTGGATTGGATGGATGTGGAATTCCAGAAATGTCCTGATCTACTGACTACACCGCATCTCTATGCACACTAGGGCTACTTCTTTCTTCTTAACTTTCAAGCTCTCCCAATAAGGTATTGTATTCACTCTCAACGAATTTGTCTAGATCTACTCTGAATCGCTTCCCACTTCGTTTAGATCCAATCTGACCTCTCTTAAACATTAATGTAAAGGCATAACCCCTTTTCGCACAACATTTTAATCCAAATCTTTAGCCATTTCAGGTACTTACCTCTCGGACCTTTGAAGAATCGGCATTCAGCTTTGCTATAAGACACAGATGTATCAATTTAAAATTTAGTGATGAAACCACCAAAATACTATCAATCCAGTAATCAACCACCCTTGCAACCTTATAATCTGATCCTTCAAGATGTTTGACTAATTCTGGAGTCCACACAATAGGATATTGTGCTTCCAAGTAGGTTCTCTATCCGCTAATTTGGACAACCACTCATGTAATTGGCAAGCGAACGTTGAAAAGAAAACCTCGTACACTTCTATGTAGAGATATTTTTGTAACCACTTTTCTTTTGGCAAACGTAGATTCTGATTCTCTTGAGTTTCAAACTTGTGCAACTTCTGATATCCACTTCTCGATTTATTTCTTAGTTGGTATCCATTTACGCCATATAACACATTCCTTAGATAGACCCTGGTCCCGGCAATAGAACCATTTGTTGGCATGAGGGGGCTTGGACCCAGGTTCAGAGTTAGCTGCGCTAACCAACAAAACCCTACACTACCGGCCCTTTCGGCAACAACCCAATTAGCGCAGGATGCAATCTCACCTGAGGCAGTATTGGAGGATGCTAGAACTAGGTTTCTGCATCCAAAAGGCTATGTGATGTGGGGTAAGGAATTTCCTCAGTTTAAGACTTTGTTTGACCTTCGCGAACCCTTATCCTTGAAATCCCCAAACTTAAAGTGATTTCTAATTAAACAGAGTTATGAACTTCACCTAAGAGTATAGTCATGCATAAAATAACAGATAACAGTAGATCCAATTCTTCGGGGAGTAACTAAGATAATAATATATATAAATGGCATTCAACTGAGCGTAAATACATAAAACACTTAAGTATACAGTTCTAACGTAGATTTTCTTCAAATACTCCTTTATTATTCCAGATCTTCAATACATATACATTCAGACCCTGCGCACATATTTGCAGGGGCCCGTGCACTCAGCTGTGGACTTACCAAGGTCTCCATGTACATAGCAGCAACAACCTTCCCCTTTTCCCAAATACAGAAAGATCTTACACTTACAGACTCAAAAATATCTCATCCATCCAATCTAACTGCCTTAGACTTTCTAAGACATCCCTTTATATATGTTTTCCCATTACAATGCCATGGTCCACAAACCATGGGCGGAGCTCAAAATAATACAAAAACTAAGGGGTTTTGACCTTTCTAAGACCCCTTGACTCCTAGTAACCTGCGCGTTGTGCACTCCGCTCCTTAAAATGCGGAGCTTTTACAAATCTTAGTCAAAATTTGACCTAGGGGACCCCATAACAATAGGCATCCAAAGACACCTATACTTGACCCTCAAAAATATACCTCAAACAAACCTAAAGTCCTTCCCAAGAACAATTGCAAAAACCCTTCAAAAGATGTGCCAAAACCCTTCCACATAAAGTTGCTTCAATTCGGCTTCACTTCACTTCTTCTTGGTTCATGAGGTATGAACTTTGAACCTACTCCTTAGATCTCTTGAACACATAACCAAATTCTTGATTTGAGTGGCTAGAAATGCTTCTTCTCATGCCTATTTAAACTATGTTTGGATGTTGGATTATGGCTTACTTTCAACTTACTTGGTCGACTAGTGCAACTAGTAGAATGTATAGTGAATATTAAAAAAAATATTTCTCCTCAACCATGAGGAGTTATAAGGCATGTCATATATCATTGGAAATGTCTTAGAATAAGATTTCCAACCACATATACTATGCTCCCATTTGATCTATCTAATTGAAGTAAAAAAATCCTTCAAAGATAGGGTATATAAATGGGGCCTACTTGTATTTAGGTTGGGTCATCTTGATGAAATATTTCATATCTCCTCATTCATATGGAATTAGAGAGATTCCTATACACCATTGGAAAGTTCTTGGAATATGCTATTTTATTGTGTAAATTATTCTTTCATTTGGACTACCTTTGACATAAAAAACAACTGTTTTCAACAATCTCAAGAAAGGATACCAAGATGTTCATATTAGTCTATATCAATTCAAAATCAACCCTCTTGTTAGACATGGCCTATATATTTCTAATCTCTATTATATCACTAATTCAAGACATTTAATATTTAAGGATGTACTCATAGATAGATTTTAGGCCCCTTTCCATAATGGTCCAATATGGACATCAATTTTTACCATTTTTTTCCTTAGCTTGACTAACCCACGTGTTAAATCTTGCATACAAACTTATATCTAGCTAAATGGTTTCAATATGGCCAATAAATCCCATGTAACCTAAATCCATACATCTTTCTACCTCAATTATGTCACCACAGTGCCTCCATTGATTAGATATGTCTCCCAACGCAAAAACGAAACCTTAGGCAACGCACATCCCATAATACCTACATTTACACCAAGCACACTACCACCTAAATGGAATTAGAGTAAAAAAGTATGTAAATTAGTAACATCCCTAAATAACCCAATAGAATAATGATTAGAATATCTAATTCTGGATAAGAATTTGTAAGGTTATCAAGATCTCTCTCTACAACCAACCCATCCTCCTCTAGACCAATTAATATATTTGTTGCAGAAAAGTGTGATATGCAATAAATTGCAAAAAATGTAGCACACATATCCTTGATACAAGAAGGGATTAAAAAACAAACCATCAAGGTTATTCCACAAATGAGAAAAAGAAAACTGCTAGCTTTATATCAACTAGCAGACCCCTTTTTAACTATAAATATTTTATAATCTTTTGACCCAGTAATCAAAGCAATTCAGCCATCACTCCTAAGGGAAAAAGAGTACAATAATGGTCCTAGGAAACTTTCAAAAGAGGGTTATTTCTTAATAATACTCATATCACTATGTCTGACTACAACAAGATAGTTGAGATGTAATTCCTTTCCTATAAAATGAAACAAGACTACCATATCTTAATGGAGAAAAAATAATTGAATTATTACAATTAAAAACTATCTTGTCTACACAAAAATGTTGATGATTTAGCTATAGATATATTAACAATGAAATAACATATATCTACTATTCACGAAGGAATGAAAAAAAAAATCAAGGTCATCTAGTGAAGATGGAAATAATACCATGATCACTACTTGTCATTCTCACATTATCCAAATAGAATTAGCCTTTGATGAGAAAAAACACCATGTGATACCTCCTAATCCTCTTCCCTTTGTGTATAGAGATGATGATCATGACTACAACAAAATTTGAATGGAAAAATAAGGTTCTATTGACTTGGTCCTTAAGGTTATAAATGTTTAAGAGAGTATTAACAATGAAGTAGACTACTTAGAATTCATAAAAAGACAAGTTCAAGTAGTTAAAGCAAAAAAGGTTGTCTTTACATTATAATAGAAGTGGATGGAAATAAAATAAAAAATAATATATAGAAAACTCATAAAAAAGACATTATGATCAAAATGATCATGCAAAAGAATATATGGGATCCTAGTTCACTGATCCTCTTGCTCGGCCAGCTTCTAATAAAAGACAAAGGCCACCTTTGAATCCTGCTAACACTATAGAAAATCCCACCACTTCAACTCGTATTGACTTAAACCTATCTCTGAATTCAATTATACATCCGCTATAAATGTCATGAAGGCACAACACACATTGGAAGAATGGGAAAGAACATAGAGAGATCTATCCAATAATAAATTTTCCTTTAGCGAGATAGCCACAAGACTAACTTGAGGTTCACATGTCACTTGGCACACGGGTGGATACAGATACCCTAGGAGCATAAAGATAATATTCTCATGGAAGATGTAAGACCAAGAGACCCATTTCCCATAACAAATTTTGTCAAGGTTGTCAGTACATAATTTTATGATGATGTCAAATTAGATAAAAAGAAATATGCTAATTTATTTTTTTTGCAAATATTATGTGATTTCTCCTTGAGACATGAATGCAAATGCATGATGCAAGTATTGTTATACAAATATGGAGATGGGGTAAATCTTGTATTCAAAAGGTCTTATGTTGCATCATGGCTAGGTGTTATCCCTGAACTCATAAGAAAGATATTTAAGCAGCAAGGAGAAAATTTTGAAGATTACTCTTTTGCAATTTTATATCGAGAAATAAAGAAAAATTTGTTGGATGCATGCATAAAATTTCATGCTTTTGAACATCATAAGTATTCAAAATTTACCAACCAACCTCTCTATAACTAATTCAAAGAAACTTATTATTACTAGTATTTTAATCCAAATTCAAGGCAAGCATCTAGTTCTAGTCATTGTTCATGTTCTCTAGGGAAATGAAAGAGAAATTAGTTCTCCAAGTCTTGCTAGCCTTTCAAGAAAAGAGTTTCATTTAAGAAATAAACCATTCTAAGGAAAATGAGTAAATGATACATATGTGGAAAACAAGGCCGCTGGACTAATAAGTTCCCTAAAAAAATCAAGGGAAGGTATGAAAAAAATATAATTGTATTCATCACATATTGATTCAATTCTCATTATGATCCAAAAGTTGTATATAGTATTAACTATTTTAAATTTTGGCTCTTCTGTGAAACCATCATCCCTTGCACATTCCAACTCATATTCTGATTTAGATATTGACTTATTACATATAAATATGCTAATTTTGTCTTCTGATGATATTTCCTACGAAATTACTTGACTCCACAAACTATTATCCATTACACCTATTTGGCATATTCATATGCGCAGATCTCTTTCTACTCAAATCATTTTCTTCTTCTTCTCAATTCCCTTGTGAAATGGTAGTGAATCCCTTAGAATAATTCCTACCATTTGTTTCCCTCTCATTATTATTTCCCGCTAACTAGATTATTCCTTGTTCTTCTAACCGTACTTTCATTCCTACAAACTCTAAATATTCTGTCAAAGAGAATATCCTACACCATGACAATCAACACAATAGAAAAATGAAGTAGATATAAGACCAAATAAAGCAACTGCAACAATAAATAAAAGAGAAAATATCTACATTATGAAATCATGTAGAATAACTTATTAAAGACAAATAAAGATTGGAATTTTGCAGTCACAGGAAAGGGCACCATTAAATTAATAATTGGTACAAACACTTGATAAATTAGATCCCGAAGTTGAATGTCAAGAGGGGCCTAGGGAACTGAGCTAAAGCTTTGATTCAATATGCTCCTATGCTAATAAATAAACAAAATCATAGATTAAGTAATTATTCCCATATATATTAGGCCCAAAGAATACAAATCCTACCATTTGGATGCCCAAATAAACACAGGAGCTATGGTTTCTTGTGCTAAGTCTAGAGAAACCCCATGTTACTATGGGGAACCTATACAAACAAGGGTAAGGGCTATTAATGGAGAGTTTTCTTTCTATTAATAAGTTCACTAAAGATTTCCCAATATATGTTAATGGATTGCAATGCACTATAGAATTTTATCAATAAAATATTGCTCTCGATATTTTTCTTGGTCAAGATTTTGTGCAAAAACACTTTCCCTTCACTTTCGAAAAAGATGAAATCAAAATGATGGTTGGAGGTATTATTACTAAATTTCATAATAAGAATACATACCAAATTAGGATTCTACATACTTTTATATGCATTAATGAACCAGAGGAATCAATTGATAAAATCATGAAAAAAAAGTTGCATAGAAATGCACATCTCAATGTGGAAAACACGTTATCTTTGATTGTGAAAAAAAAAAGAAAATATAACAATTAATTCCCTTATGCTTTCTAGTCAATATAGCAATATTTTGTGGATTTTCCATATATAGAAGATTTTAAATGGATTCCTAAGAAAGTAGTTTCCATTCCAATGTCCCCATAAGAGCAATCTTACTGAAAGCAAGAGATACAAGAAGAAGAAATTGATTGAGAAAACAATAATCTTGTGGGATTCCATAGCCTTCTATGTCCAAAAACATTCAAAATAGAAATGAGGTAAGCCAAGGATGGTCATAAATTTCAAAAAAATAAATAAAGCACTATTGCCACATAGGTATCCATTACTTAATAAAGAACTATTGCATTAGAAGATTAAAACATGTAATTTTTTTAGCAAATTCGATCTAAAGAGTGGTTTTTGTCAAGTAGGAATAAAGCCAAAGATAGGCTCACAATTTCCTTATAGTTCCTCATGGTCAATACTAGTGGCAAGTTATGGGTTTTGGTCTTAAGAATGCTCCATTTGAGTTTCAAAAATGGATGGGAGATAATTTCAATGATTTGGAATTCATTATTGTATACATTGATGATATTCCTATTTGCTTGAAAGATTTGAAAGAGTATAAAGAACATTTGGAAAACTTTTACTAAAAGGTTTGCCAATGTTGATTAGTCCTCTTTGATAAAAACATAGAAATTGAGAAGACTATAATGGAATTCTTGGGTATTATCATAGTAGAAGGAATAATCCAACTCCAAGAACATGTATTACAAAAACTCGTTGCATCCCCTAATACGATTAGAGATAAGAAACAATTACAAAGGTTTCTTGGTGCCTTGAACTATGTTAGGTACTTTTATAAGGGACAAGTAGAAGATGCAGCCTATTTGTTGAAGAGATTGAAAAATTAAAATCATTCATGGACATAGGAAATGATGGAAGCAATCCAGAGAATCAATGACAAGGTAAAAAACTCCCCTTCTCTTAAGTTACCAAAATATCATCTTCCTTATATTTTGGAAATATAAGCTTCTGATACTTCATGGTATGGGGTATTGCTCCAAGGAACAAATAATGAGGAAATTTGTATGTATGCATCCAGGTCATTCAAATATGAAGAAACCAAATATTCCTTAAGCTATAAAGAATATCTATCTGTGAAAAATAACATAACTAGATTCATGTTCTTCCTCAAACCTATGAAGTTCATTGTACGCACATATTTAAAGCACATGGCAAGTATGCTACAAAATGAAAGCCTTTTAGAATAGGGTAATAATAGAATATTCAAATGGATTCTTTGGATAGATGGTTACAACATTGACATAAATTATAAACCTAGAAAAAAAGAGTATTGCTAATATGCTCACCAAAGAAGCTTTTGCAAACTCTATATTCATGAAATTCATAATCGCATAAGAAAAGGGGAAGCAATTTACAGATGCGCAAGCTACTGCACTAAAGAGATCCAATAAAACAACAAACAAATGCATGCAAACCTAGACTCAATTATTCCTATGAATATGGCTAGTGGCGACAACCACTATTTTTCTCATCCCTTACAAGTGTAGCCATATGGGGACCAAATCCCGACAACTACTTTATAGTACAATTATTCCTACAAATCTAAGCTAGTGGGGACTCTTACCGCTCAAACTAGCAGGGGTCTTAGGAGT
Organism: Pinus taeda; assembly: GCA_000404065.3. NCBI lineage: Eukaryota > Viridiplantae > Streptophyta > Pinopsida > Pinales > Pinaceae > Pinus > Pinus taeda. Next base: position 3,160 of record APFE030538299.1, on the reverse strand, counting down.
GGATCCTATAGAGAAACTACTAGGTCAAGGGGAAACAATGGAGCAATATCCCACTGTCACCTCAGCTAAGGCTCCCTACTCTTTACATACTTTCATAGATGGGAGGAGACCCAGTATAATAAGGATCACTATAATGAATATATCAATGATAGGATGAAAGGTGACCCCAAAAGCTTATTCAAAAGAGAGGCTCAAATATGTGGCTTGCTTGCTTGGTAAGCAAGGTGAAAGGCTCTCTAGGAAGGGCTAGGAGACTTTTGGGGGCTAGGGTTTGAAGGTATGAATTGCAAAGGAGATTCCTAGACCTCAAAATCCTTGTGGAAACTTGGTTTCTAAATGGTCTTTGAAGGATTAGCTTTGATAAGAAGTGGGACCACACGGGACCAAGCAAACCCAAAATTAGGTAATGAGGGGCTTGATCTAATAAGGGAGGAGAAGAGGATCAAAGGACAAATTTTCTTTGAGGTTTGAATTCAATGATCATAATGAGGACACTAGCCAAGGGAAAACTAGGGCAAGAAATGGTCCTTGATCTAGGGTTCGTTATATCTCAAGATCCCACCATTGGATTTGCTTCAAATTTGGAAAGCCTCTAGAGAAAACCTCAACACAGTTGTGGACCAAAAATCGAATTGTTTAGGTCGCTAGAATGTGAGATAATTGATGCCCTATGTGACCTATGTAGGCTAGGCCTAGAAAAAGAGGGAGGTGAAAAGAATAAGCGTTGAAAATGATCATCAACAGAGGATTAGTGCCTTGTCCTTTGGGAGAGTGTTGAAGCCCCGAAAATCGGGTCTACAACAAGGGGGATACCTGCCCGATCCATACCTTGGTTGGCAGCTCCTTATCCGTTGGTATAGCGGGTCCGACTGGGGATATGGGACCAGTTTCCCAATTTATGAGTGTGTGTGTGTAGAATTTGATGTTTCTGATCTAATGGTTCCTAATTAAGATGTTCTAATTCTAACTTTAATCTAGTACTATGCTATTGTATTCTAATAAACAGAAAACATCTAAATCTATACTAACCCGGGGTGTAATTCTTCTATTATGCGATCTAAAAAGATTTCAAATAACAACTGGTAATAAAGATCATTCAACTATTATGAGAAAAGAATTAAAAAAAAATGAACCACTTCGTATAAAAAGTTAGACGAAACAGTTGTGAAAAACATATCGCATAATGAGCTATTCATACATTAAGCATAAATAAATAGCTATCACCGTACAAAAGTGCCAAATGATAACTCAGGCATTCATGCATTAATATATAAACAACTAAGACTGAATATCACTTTAACACATAAGCAGAAATGGTTAAGAGATAAAAGTACCATTTACAACTAGTCCTACTTATGAGCTTCAAGCGACAATGATTTATCTCTCCTTGATCTAACATCCACTAAGAGTACAGAAGTGCAACATCAGTAGAAATATTAAATCAACATTAACAATCCTATTCCATGTCATTCATAAAACCTCCTTGGAGGGTGCAAAAGTGCATGTTCTGAGGACAAGTTTTTGATAAATTTCTGGAACCCTTCTCTAAATGCCATGAGGAAGGGTTTAAATACTACTAACTAAAACTAAAAATAACTTATTACAAAAATTCAGGATGCGGTTTAAATGACCATCCTTTTTTTAAGCAAAAATAAAATAAAACTATTGCTAAAATTAAATATAACATCTAACTATTTCTGTATTTGCTCCTTAATATCGCAAGCATTAAGCATTGCCTGAGAAGAGTCGGTCGACTGACTTCAGCTTATAATTGTGATGTGAAACGAAATTAGCAAGATCTGGCGCCATCTTTTCGGCAGAATCGATGACGTATTTGGGAATCATCCGCTAACTATGTGATTTTACCATGTATGCCCAATTTAACTTGATTAACCCTAAATTTGCTTCTGCCTTTTCTTTAGCTTTCTGTTTCTAGCGTGGCCTCTTGCAATTTTTTGGGGTTTGCAGATAACTGAGCAATTGGAAGCGTTCCTTTTTGAGAAATTTTCTCAGCGATGTGCGATTAGCGCTAGGTGCTAATCGCACATCGGAAACTAGCTCTGTTTCTTGATTTGGGCTTCCTTGATGCGTTTTTCGCCTTTTGCGCCTTTTGGGAGATATAAAGCTCAAACTTTGTGAAGATAATGATTCTGTAAGCTCTTGACCTGAGTCTTAAACTTTTCGTCTCTGTCGTCAACATTGCCTGTGTATGTGAGAATTTGGGGCCTTGTTGCTTTTCAATGCAGGAATGAATGAGCTAACTCTGTAACTGATGTTTTAGCTGACCTTGATGGGCTTGTAGTAGCCACAAATCCCATTACCTTAGGATTCTATTCCCCAAGCAGATTAGGTGCGCTTTCCCAGATGGAAATTGGAATCCTGCCTTTCTTCCTCATAGTATCCTACATACAGTCTTGTATGACCTTTTGTTCTTCGTTCTTGCAGTTTACAAATGAGGTGAAAGTAATGATAAAAATAATGACAGGAAAGTTTTAAATGCCAAAGATATGCAAAAATTCCACTTTACGTGAACTGGTTCCTTGATAAACACAAAACCATATTTTATTAACAACTGGTATATAACTCATTAATTAACATTAAAGCGCGTGACCAGTTCTTGGTTTATGGAAAAAACCTTTTTTCTTGAATATTGAGCCAAGAAAATCTGCGATGGAATGATTCTACGGTTTGCATCGCAGTATCGTAGATCGCAACATCGTATTATCGCTGCATTGCATTATTGCTGCATCGCAAGATCGCAATATCGCATGATTGCAAGATCGCACCATCGCAGGATCGCACCATCGCAATATCGCAATTTTCACTTAATCGTTATGTGTATTTTATGTGTTTTGCGATATGCGATATGTGATATCGCATATCGACGATTTTGAGGTTTTCCAACGTGAGTGCTCATTGATGCATGCGATGCGATGGAGTTTCGCGTCGCAATCTCGCATTTTTTAGCTCATAAGAAGGCATCCTATCATTTTTTGCGCAATGCGATATTTCTTAAGGAGTGACTTTACTTCCTTTATCATGAAACTTAAGCTTTTTTAGATTTTTCAAAGGTATTTTCCTGAGTCCATGATGGTAAGCTTTATCCAAAAGGAAGTATAAGCACTAATTGATTTTTTTAAAATTTTTGACTAAGGGTCCC
>APFE030538281.1:8737-32684 GCA_000404065.3 Pinus taeda | reverse complement strand
ATAAATACCACATAAGTATATAACTTATTAAACCATTCACTTTTAGTAGTTGTATGTGATTGTGTTAAAGTAGATTTTGAGAAAAATGTTATGGCATGTGGTTTGGTTATAATAGATAATTTTGTACTTTATATTTAGTTAATCTATTAGTTTTTGCACATGGTTTTGTAAGAGCTCATGGTTTTGTAATTTATATTTATCTAATTTATTAATTTTTTATTTTTTTCATAAATAAAATCTCATAGTGAAGTTATTTGACTTTCATTTAAATTGTACATATTATGATGATGATGATGATGATGGTTAACGTCCACTGAGACCAAACTTTGGTCTATCGGATGAATTATTTAGTTTGATTTAAGATTTTATTCCTATGCTCAAAAAGCTTGGAGAGAAGCCTCTGATTTTGGCAACGTAAAAGGCTAGGAAGGTCAGTATTGCAACAAAGATTTTGAAACTGAGATCTAATGTGGTTGTACACGGGGTACTCTAAGAGGAAGTGATTTTCATCCTCGATGTTCCTATTCTCACAGAGATGGCAGAACTTTTCCATCCATGGTGTTTTAGGAATTGCCCAACGACCTGTTTCACTATGGAGCTCATGAGAATTCGTTCTAATCTTGGCTATATTAATTTTCTTCTTTGAGCTAGTTAAAACAGAGAGATACTTTTGATCTTCTAGGGTGGGGTTGATGACCTCCTTATAATATCTTAATTTTCTTTTAGTTGTTAAATATTTCTCACACCACATTTTTTTTTTGAATTTAGAAGTAACAATATTTTTAATGTTATTAATGTTTTGCATCAGGAGATAAGATCGTGCATGTTGTGGACCATTGGCTCGATCGAATTATAGGAGGGTTTACCACTGATTTTGCGGTACATATGTCAGTCAGCTACAACAAGGTGGAACGACGCTTCCTCAAAGGACCGCGAGGTAAGTACAATAAATCTTTGAACACTTGGATTAAAATGCTACTGTGTGAAAAGCAGGTTATGCGAATAAATTGATGTTTGGGGCTACGCAAAGTGGGAGGATCTACAGAAAGAGACTAGTCCCTTGATTTTACCTCCATAAGAAAGCAAGGAAGAGCTCGCAAAAGTTTCACTGAGAAGTGTGATTAGTCTGATAAGGCAACGAATTTCATGCATACCACCCCCACTTACACCACCAATACTTTCACCATTGTCACCCCCATCTTCTCCCACACCACCTCTGCCACCACCATAGTTCAATATGGAAAGCGCAATAAAGTTTCCAGTGTTGGAAGGACTAGGGAATGAAGATCTAGACCAATTCTGGTTTGTAGTAAAGGTTGTTTGGGAAGCGCAAGGAGTCATGGATGATAATATCAAGAAGGCAACACTGGTTAGCACCTTGCAGGATCACACACAGACGTGGTACATTAAGCATTCCAATGAAAATTCAAGTGCGGGGATTGCGGATATCCAAGTTGCACTAAACAGAGAATTGAGCAAGCCAAAATCAGAGACATTTGATTATCAGATTTAAGGAAATCGCGATGCTTCCAGGTGAGACCCCCTTGGAGTTGGATTAGATGCTAAAGTGTATGATTCGTGAAGTCAACATGACCTTGACAGATGGGCAACACTGTGCATGGTTTGTAGCGTCACTAACACTGCATCTACTGCATCTAAGGAGCATGTTGTCATAACAGAAGTTGTCAACTTAAGCTGAGGCTTTGGAGATCGCAATGAGACTGCACAAGACACTGATACAAGATACTAATTTAGGAGTCCAAAAGATCCATGCACAGTTGAAAATTTTGTCTCTTGTGATGTAGAGCTTGAAACAAGATAGGACAATTTGCCCAGAAGCACGCAGGGAGGTGTGGTGCATAAAGTGAAAAGGCCAAGGACATGACAAGGACCATTTTCTAGTCTTTGTGAACTACTTGGCAGGAGGAGGGCCAATGCCATTAAGATGAGAGGCAGAAGCAGGGCCAAGTGCGGTGCCTACATTATGGTGTGCGATTTCTCAAATACGAGGAAAGCATGCTAAAGATAATTGTCATCTACTACAAAAGTATACACAGGCGTCCCAATAGTTGTTCTGTAATTTTTGCAGGTCAGTAGGCCATTATGAGAATACCTGTAGAAGTTATGAATTGATGATGGATCAGACTCCTACCAACATAGTTTAGACCAAAATTCGAGCCCTCGATCAAAATGCAGGGATGGCGGGCATTGGGTTTCAGGGGCCCGGACGAGGTCAAGGTGGAATGGGACTAGGAACGTTTTGTTATTTCAAAGAGTGTCTCAGTCTGAAGCTATCATTTGCTAAAGTAATTCTAGTAGCACAGTGTTTGAAAATACAAGAGTAAACGGGTGCTTGTTTACAGCTAACTACTTCAAAAGATTAAACCACACATTCAGAAAACTAAGCAATTTATCAATCAAGGGTTCGGTAGCAATAACCCATCACTCTTAAGGGCGGATTGAATAACACACAAAAATGGAAAAACACTGATTAATGATGAATTATAGAACAACGCTTGAAAACCATATATACACACGGCACACTTTAATAATAATCTGATCCCATTATCAATCTCGGTTAGAAAGAGTACGACTGCATTTCAAAATAGAATAGCATTGCTCATAGATCCAAAAATCGCAAAGAACATAACTTCCAAGATGAATTCCGTAATGTTAATGAACAATTGCACAGCACAAAGGCTCTGTAATTAAACAGTAACAGTATTCTGTAAAGACTGGCAGTATTATATCAACACCTAAAAGAACAAGGATACGATGCAGAGTCAATACAATAGTTTTGTCTTTAGAAACCTTAATAAATTAAACATAATAGAGCATGTGATGTAAACTTACAAAACAAATCAGATCACCAAATAACGTCGATAAGCAAACGACGCAAAAAACAAACGTAATGGTACAGGAGCAAGTGTCCTCTAGGGCCGGGCCCTTAGCCTCCAGGGGTACACCGCTTGAAGTTATTCCAGACTCAAAGATGAAATAGTAACCAAGTTTGTATTAATGCATAAAGGGGAATTACAATAGATCAGTTCTTAACGAGACTCGATGATCAAATTTTTGACCTTAAAAGGAAATTAAATAAAACATAACAACATTTAACTCCTCTCGAGCTAACAATGTTGCCCCTTTTATAAGGGTGAAGGCAGAGATATCTAGGTGTAGAAATAGATAAAACAGTGATCCCTCAGGATCAAGGATCCTGAGGGATTCACCGAACCGTTAGTCCTTAGTCATCTCTTTTCTTTCCTGCGCTGAGCCGATATCTCCACTTCCTTTCTAGGGCTGATTCGCTTTGATTTGTTTTTCCTTGTTTGCATACGGTCTCCCGTCAAAGGGACAACGGTTAACCCATCCTTGTCCTTTCCTTTGGAATGACAACTTCTCGTTTTTCCTTCTTCCTGCATAAGGAAATGACAATTTTTCAGTGTTTTCGTCTTGCATATTAATATCACATGTTCTATTACAATTCCTTATCGTTTTCCAAGTTCATGATGCAAAGGGTTTGTAAGTTCTAATGAAAAGATGCTAAAATAATTACCAAAAACATACCTTCTTTAGTACTCCACACACCCCCTTGCTTAGCCTTTTTCATGCCCTCATGAAAACATTGTAGTTGACGTGTAAGGTAGTGAGTGAGTAGGCTGGAGATGGAAACTCATGTGAAGGCCTACAGCCATGATGTGTAACTAGGTATTCAAAAAAATGGCCCGTCTAACCCTCAGGCATCTCATACAGGGCTTGGTATCCGGGTGCAGGGTGCCAAATAATTGGACTCCGGAACCTATATCCTAACCAGGATGGCCTTGCCCTCAAAATGATTTCACCATATAGGTGCAAGCAGTTGGCAGCTAATTTAAAATTTTCATACTTAAATGGTTCCTTGAGCTGGATATTCGGATTAGAGATTTGATACCGAAATTTAGTCGCGTCAATGACAGGGTCTTTGATAGAGAAAAATTATTATAATCCCTGTCGAATAATTGCCTCATGCATGGATCCTAATGCTTCAATTACACCTAGAGTCTTCATGAGGTTTCTATGTTTTCTCCACAACTGTACTGGATCACTAGGCTTAGCTCTTATCCACAAATCTAATCCGTTTTCTTGTCTTTGGAAAGCATTATAGGCTTTAAGCCATTTAATTTGATTAACCCCAAATGAAATAAATGCCTGTAATTGAATATCCCCAACAAAAGGGCCAGGGTTCAGCTCGGTCTCCTGGTCTAATTAAAGGTTATGTAAATAAAACTCACACAGTAGTCTCTGAACTTTTACCCCGTAGTGCTTACAACAGTTTATAAAACCATCGATGGTGTTAATTTGTATGGGAGCACCTGCTTTAACAACCTTTATTTTCAATTGCAAATATCGTTCCATTAAAAACAAGGCATGATTCTTAGCAGGGGCTCTACATGCTAGGATGTCATTGTATAAAGAACATAAGGTATCCATTTGCTTGGTAATTATATCTAACCTATGAGTTACCTTTGTGAATTTTTCTTCTTCCCTTCGCCACCCTTCAAAGGCCTGGCTTTCGGATAGATTGACGTTCCTAAGCTGCTGTTGTAGCTCTTCATACTTTTCTCGAGGGACCGTTTGCTCTCTAAGATCTTCTGCTACTTGCTGAGCTTGCTTCAAACCGTTTCGTAGGGTTACCATTTTTGGATCTCTTTTCCATGCGACAGTGGAGGCCGAGAGTTTTTCCAGAATTTTCCTATTGCATTGTTTTGAGTTCATGACTCTTATCACTCCCGGAGGTGGTGTCTCCGTCTGAATTTCCTTATCGCGGGTCAACATCTCATCCATTTCTATCTTAAAGTGGATATCAGTCCATTGATGTTCCTTTGGAAAAGGAATAACAGTTTGTTCCTCAACATCATTTGGAACAGCAGCCTGGCTTTCGACAGGGTTTTGAACAGAAGGATGGACTTTGGTCCTCCGCCCCTTTGTCTTGAGGGGTTTTGCTGGAGTGGTTGCATTTTTCCTTCTCGAAGTCCTTCTTACCCTTTGCCTTGCTTTTAGAACCCTTATCTGCTGGTGGAGTTGAATTATTATATTCAGTAATCTCTGTTGTTCCTTCCGCAATTCCTTAATTTCCTGAATTTCCTTAAAAGGAACAACAACTTGTTCATTGTGGCCTAGCCTATGACTAATTCCCTGATTTTCTCTCTGGGGTGTTTCTTCATTGCTCTACTCTGGTTTCTCTCGTGCAAGAACCCTAACTGGTTTTGTTATTTCTTAGGTGACCTCCTTTTCTACCCCCTTTCCTCCAGAATTTCTTCTGGTGTCGTCTGGATAGGAACAAATTGTTCTTGTTTAGCATATTCATCATGAACAGGCATATTCTCTTCTTCTGCCTCCTTTGCATGTGATTCTTTAGGTGCATTTTCCTCCTGAGGTTTCTCTTCGGCATGGAGGTCTGATGGACTGGAAGGTTGGCCATATTTGCCCATATTGGCCAAAACTTTGGCCAATTCATCTTCTCCCAATGGGTCCTGCAATGGGCTACCTTCCTGCTCTTCCATTTCCTCCTCCTGCTCAGATTGCTTGGCTTCTTCTTCTTTTTCTCCTTCCTCTTCTTCCTGCATTCCTTTCTCATCGTCTTCCCCTTCTAATCGTGGGGGTTTCTCATCTTCTATCTGTACCGGTTGGCTGGTGTTTTCTTGGGGCTTCTCCAACCTCCCTCGTAGCCGTGCTAGGCAGACTGATTTCCTTAATGTTTCTGGACGCTCGGGTGTACTGGTGGCATGTTTACATTTTGGGGATGCTGTGGTCAATCCTCCATTAATCGTGGCAATTATCTCTTCCCAGCTGCTCTGCTACTGGGTAAGGCTATGGCTGACTATTAACCGAATCAACCCATGATGACTAACAACTGACTCTACATATTGTGCCTTTTTTATGCTACATGCAACATCATGAAGTAATGAATTCAAAAATGCAGGTAAATTTACAAAGAATTTTTGCTTTAGTACAGCTAAGAGTTTAAGATGTCCTAGTCTTACCACGTCTTTTCTGCCTTCACAGGTGATGTAGCTTTGAATGGTCTTCGCCAATTCCGCCCACGACTCTCCTAATGCTGCTGGCAGAACCCCCTTTCCTCTAATTGTCAGGCTCTGGCCTTCGTCTTGGAAGATTTCTATAATCTTCTGCAATCTCTCCTTCTTTAACATCCATACAGGTCCAGTAGCTGGTAGTTCCGAGACTTCAGCGATTATGTTGTTGGTGACTGCTATGCATCTCCCCCTCACTATGGAGCGATCCTCTTGCAAGTTCTGCAAGAATTCAATTACCACAGTCTGGTTAGACTGCTGCAAGCGGTTGAGATAAGTCAGTCACCCTACTCTTGCCATGATTTCCCGGGTAGCAGTAGAGATTTTTAACACCTGCGGTTCTCTCCGAATCGATCTTCCTCCCATGTTTATGGTTTCGTTGTAAACTCTCAATGGAACGGTATCTATTCATGTTGTTAAAACATAGAGAGGCTGACAAACGCAAGACTCGCTCAAAATCTAATGCTGCGGAGTATACAATGAAAATGGCTTATGAACAACAAGTCATGCAAAAAAATAAAAAAAATAGTATACTGTTGAGCCATGCTATACCCCAGTACACAGCTTCTCGAATAGTGATCTGACACGTAATCCAGGGAATGATGAGGTTAACCTCCCCCCCCCTACAATGTGATAGGCCGTCCTGACCATCATATAAAGGAGCGGTGCCCGTTCTGAAGCAGAGTCCTTAAGGAACAATGTATGGCAATATGCCATGTTTACAAAAGTAGCAATTTACCAAAATTGAGGCGTAGAGTTGGGTCGCTTAATACGTAAGAGACTGCGGTGATATGATGCGAGGCTAGGGATAGGACATCTGTCGTGGATACAGAGTCTCATGCGGTCATTTTCAATTGTTCTGTCATGATTGGTGATAATAGATATTCAAGTGTTGTATGGTTTGGGAAATAATATATAATTGATTACTAATGCATAAGAAACAGAAGGGTGCTAATAAGTACCTATTTGTGTAAATATTGTGACTTCAATACCATTAACAGTGCTCTGCTACCGACAAGTGTCCATAACCTTGGCAGAGTTGTTTATTTTACCCATGAAACCATGATCCTTTGTGTATGCTTAGGAAATGTTGTGTGATGTCAAAATGTAGGCCATTATGCTGGCTTGGTGACCAGTTAGGCATAATGCCATTCACGAGGAAGGAGCGAAAGGTGGGCAGGACGGCTTGTGATGAGACCTCCTATTCCAAGGGTTCTTTATTTGAAATACCTTTTGGACCATATCCTTGGTGTGCTGGCCATAGTGGGAATGCCACTTCACTTCTGTCCTCATGATCATGCTAGGCTGGCTCTTGATGAGACCCTCTATCCTACATTTAACAACTTATAAGTCATTAAGACATCATTATTTTCTCTTTTTTCTTTCTTTTTCATAAAGTACTTTCCCTATTTATACACAAAGGGTGGTTCAAAACTCCTTAAGAGTAGGAATGGTGGAAGAAATCTTAACATCTCAATAGGAAGATATAAACCCTTTGCTCTTATTCCTGAATAGTAATCAAAGAGGATTAAAAGGGACCAATATGATAAAGATAACCAATCAGAGCAGAATTAGTAGAACAATGACAACAAAAGATAATGAATAAGCGTGTCCTTCCTTCTATCCTCTTACCAATTGAGAGCAATTTCTTATAAAGATAGCGATTTTATGCTTCACTGATTTCAGTTTGTTGTGATTTTGTATCCATTGCATAAGTGCATAGCTGTATTCTAAAAGACTTTAAAGAACAGGGACAATAAGCATCCTTAATTTAGAGCAGCAAGGGGAACACGCTATTTCAAAGGGAGAGCAAAAGAGTGCAAGTGGTGTTCTTTTTGGAGGAAGGAACAACAAAAGACCACAAATGTTCTTCCTTTGGAAAAGGAACAGCAGAAAACGCAAATGTCATTCCTTTGAAAAAGGAACAACAAAACACACAAATGTTGTTCCTTTGGAAAAGGAACAGTATAAATCGAAAATGATGTTCCTTTAAAAAAGGAACAACAAAACACACCAATGCCGTTCCTTTGGAAAAGGAACAACAAAACACACCAATGTCATTCCTTTGGAAAAGGAAGAGCAGAAATCGAAAATGATGTTCCTTTGGAAAAGGAATAGCAAAACACACAAATGTCGTTCCTTTGGAAAAGGAACAACAAAAATCGAAAATGTTGTTCCTTCGGAAAATGAACAACAAAGCAAACAAATGTTGTTCCTTTGGAAAAGGAATAGCAGAACTCGAAAATGCTGTTCCTTTGGAAGAGGAACAGCAGAACACAAAAATGTTGTTCCTTTGGAAAAGGAACAACAGAACACACAAATGTTGTTCCTGTGAAAAAGGAACAGAAAAAACCAAAAATGTTGTTCCTTTGGAAAAGGAATAGCAGAAACTGAAAATGCTATTCCTTTGGAAAAGGAACAGCAGAAACTGAAAATGTTGTTCCTTTGGAAAAGGAACAACAGAACATGGAAATGTTGTTTCTTTGGAAAAGGAACAATAAAACACAGAGATAGAGAAAATGAACAAAATTATAGCAAAATGACGGCTGATCCAAAGGGTGTTGTTCTTTTGAAAAAGGAACAACCGGAAGAAAATGTTGTCCTTTTGAGAAAAGGAACAACAAAAAATAGTAACGACAAAACTTTGATTCAAAAATATGTACAAAAATGATTCGACAAAAGAAAATAAATTATATACAAATTGTGAAAAGAAATAAATTTCTTAATGAATTACAGGTGAGGAATACTTCTCTCCCTCCCCCAAAATTTCCATATTAGAGTCTCGGTGTAGCTGCTAGCAGAAGGACTCCCGAGTGAGTGGTTTGTGATAAAGACGAACTCGGTGGCCATTTTCCTTGAAGGAATATCCAGAACTATCAATAGTGATTAGAGTAAGGGTACCATTGTCATGTACCTTCTGGATTTCATATGGTCCCAACCAACGAGTCTAGAGTTTCCCAGGGAAGTCCTGAAACCTAGAGTCGTACAAAAGAGCCCAGTCACCTTCGTGGAAGACTTTATTTGTAATGAGAGCATCATGCCATTTAGCTCGTTGCTACTGGATCAGGGAAGCGTTTTGAAGTGCAGAGAGCCTAATGTCGTCTAGCTCATTGATCTGCTATAATCGATTAATATGTGCCTCGGTTAGATCTAAGCCAACTTCCTGTGTTGTTCGCAATGTTTGGATTTCGAATTCTATGGGGAAAATGGGTTGTTTTCCAAACACTAATTGATAAGGTGAGTAACCAGTGGTACTTCTCCATGTTGTTCTATAAGCCCATAGTGCTTCGGGTAGTCTGGCAGCCCAATCACATCTATGTGATGCAATGGTTTTCATTAGGATTGCTTCTATTATTTTATTGCTGCTTTCTACCTACCCATTTGCCTGTGGGTGGTATGGAGTAGTAATTTTATGCTGGACATGATAGTTGTTGAGTGTTGCAGCTATTTTGTTCCCAGCAAACTGCGGTCCACCATCTGTAATTATCTCTCTTGGAAGGCCATAACATACAAATAGATGGAACAGGAACTATATGACAAAGTCCTCTGTAGCTCTTGGCAATGCCTCTACTTCAATCCACTTGGTGACATATTCTGTTGCCACCAAAATATATGCTTTTTGGTTTGATGATGGGTTAATTGGTCCAACGAAATCAAGAGCCCATCGCTTGAATGGTTTGATGACTAGCTGTGGTTTTAGAGGCATCTCATCAGACTGACCAGGGTGTCCTGCTCTCTGGCAACTGTCACAGGCTTGGACGAATTTCTTTGCATCTTTGAAAATCGTGGGCCAATAATACCCTGTTTGCAACACTTTATGTCCAGTTCTGCGATCGGAAAAATGTCCACCACATGCTCCGTCATGGCAAGCTTTTAAAATGTCAAAGATTTCATCTTCTCGAACATATCTCCTGATATGCATGTTTGCCCCTGTGTGGAACAAATAGCCCCCAATCCAAGAAAATCGAGTACTCTGCTGAACAATCTGTTTCCGCTCATTAGGGGTTAGATGCTTTGGTAGTTTACCTACTACTAGGTAATTGGCAACATTAGCATACCGGGGTGTTTAAACAACCACAACAAACAGATGCTCATCCGGAAATTGATCTTCAGCTGCTGCTGCATCGATTGGCTTGGGCATTCTTCAGAGAAAATCAGCTACAGGATTTTCTTTTCCAGGTCGATCCTTGATTGTAATATCAAATTCCTGCAATAAAATCAGCCATCTAGTTATTTTTCCATTTCTGATAGGCGTGTTTGCTAAATATTTTATGGCAGAATGATCTAAGTACAAGATAACAGGATATCCAGTAATGTAATGTCTAAACTTATTGACAACATGTATTACAACTATAAATTCTTTTTTAGTAACAGTGTAGTTTAATTCAGCAGGGGATAAATTTTTGCTGATGTAATAAATTGCATATGGTTTTTTATCCTCTTCCTGCCCAAGGACTGCTCCAATGGATGTATCTGAGGCATCAGATGATATCTGAAATGGAAAATCCCAATTTGGTCCTCGAAGGACTAGGGTTGTGGATACGAGCTTCTTCAGATCCTTGAAAGCATGTTCACATTTTTCTATCCAAGAAAATCCATGTTACCAGTTAGTGCATACAAAGGTGCACCAATATGCAAATAATGTTCTATAAACCTCCTATAATAACCAGAAAATCCAAGAAAACTACTTACCTCTGTTTGAGTGGTAGGAGTGGGAATAAGCAAAAGTATTTGGATTTTGGTTGGGTCTATCTAAATGCCAACTGCTGAAATATAGTGTCCTAGGATAAGTCCTTCAGTCATCATCATATAACATTTTTCATGGTTTAAAGAAAGCCTGATAGTAATGCAAAGTTGTAGGACTTTTTCTAGTGTATCCAATGCTGGATCGAAATCATCTCCGTATGGTGTAAAGTCATCCATGTATACTTCAAGTCCTTAATTTATTAAGTCTGCAAAAATGCTGAGGATAGCCCTTTGGAATGTGGCAGGAGCATTGCATAAGCCAAAAGGTATAACTCGGTAGGCAAATGTTCCCCAAGGACAAGTAAAAGTAGTTTTATCTTGGTCTTCAGGGGCAATCTGAATCTGGTTGTATCCACTGAAGCCATATAGGAAAGAAAAGAATTTATTTCCTGCCAAAGTGTCTAATACTTGGTCGATGAATGGGAGAGGGAAGTGTTCTTTTTGTGTTGCTTTGTTTAGCTCTCTGTAGTCCACACAGATTCTCCATTTCCCATTCTTTTTTGGTACCACCACAAGCGGAGAGACCCATTTACTATTAGAGATAGGATAGATGAAATTGACATCTAAAAGTTTTTGACGTTCAACTTTTGCCACATCTTTTAGATGAGGATTTAGTCTCCTCTGAGGTTGACGAACAAGTCTCCCATCTTTTTCTATATAAATGTGGTGTGTATATAACTGGGGGTCAATTCCTTTCATATCAGGGTAGTCCCATGCAAATGCTTCTTTATATTTCCTTAACACATGGATGAGCTTCATTTCTTGTTTGGATGTGAGGTTGGCATTAATGTTTATGGTTTTTCTTGGTTCAATTTCCAAAATTTTGCTATTTGCAATAGAGATAACAGGTATTGTATGATCATGTGTATCTTTAAGAGGATCTTCTTCTAATTCACTATCAAATGCTGCTTTTATCATGTGACATTGTGTGTGGGATGTGAGTTCAGTTTGACTAGTGAAATTATTAATGGCATCGCCTTCTGTTTGGTCTTTGAAATCAAGTGCCTCTTGTATAGTTAATGGAGATCTAATGTTATCAATAAAGTGTGACACAGGGTGCCTATTAGTTTTGACTATTGTGACACTTGGTTGCGCTGGAGGATATAGAACTAAGTTCTTGATATCTGCTCCTCTGGTTATGATCATATTTCCTTGCCGACAGCCAATATAGGCATCGGCAGTGGCAAGCCAAGGTCTACCTAAAATCAATGGACGTCCATCAAGTCGGGTTTTGGGATTTATTATTAGAAAATCGGTTGGATATTCCCAGGAGTCAACAGAGACCATGACATCATGTAGTGTGCCGTTTGGCCTAAGCACAGATCGGTCAGCCAATTCTAGCAAAGTAGAGGTGGGTTCTACAGATGTAATGCCTAGCTTTTGGCAAGTAGTGGTTGTTAAGATATTGATTGCAGCTCCTAGATCAACTAAGGCATTGGAAAGGGTCTGTCCATAAAATTGCACAGTTACTATTGGATTTCCTGGGTCTTCGTATTTAATGGGTGTTTCTTTTCCTGATAATAAGTCAGATAGAGTGCTAACTACTTGGACTCTTGGATTATTTGTTATATTCCTCTTTGGTTTCTTTATATACAATTCTTTGATAGTTTTTACGTATATCGGGATGTCTTGAATGGCTTGGAGGAATGGAATTTTTATGTACAAATTTTCTAATTCTCCCAGAATGTCAAAATTAGGATATTGTATAGGTTGAGGTAGGACTAATCGTTCTGGGAACGAGGGAGAGGATGTGGTTGCTTGATTATGAGTTTGTGGTTTATTCACATCCTCTTCTTGTGACAGATGTTCTTTGGGTAACTGATTTTCAACCTGAACTTTCTTATCTCCCTCGGTTTCAATAATACGCTGAGATCTTAACTGAAGATCATTACACTCCCTCAGATCGGCTCCTATTTCTAGTGTTTCTATGATTTGGACAGATTGGACCAGTCTGTTATTTGGATTGGGGTTTAGTTGGGCTGGGAGTTGTGGTGTCATATTAAACTGGGGATTTTGTTGTAATGCTGGCAGTGTAGGTTGAGGGAGCAGAATGGTTCCTACTGGCTGATGCATTGGTCTCTACCAGTTTTTCTGCCAGGCTTAACTTTGTGAAGTAGGGGGAGTCCATTGCAGTGGGTATGCGCTACTTTTCCAATATGGTGGGGTATAAGGAAGATTTGGCCAACCAAATTGGCTTGCCTGATTCAGCCACGGGGTTGAGGAAGGAAACGACTATGGTGACCAGTTTGGAAACGGGGGTTGAAATTGACTTTTCCACATATTATATTGTTGAGCATTATACTGCAGAGGCTGAAAAGAAGAAGTTGGGTCTAGAAACGTACCAGATTGTCGCGACTGCCACTGACGGTGCTGGTTGAGCAAATACACCGATTCTGGCTCTTCTTCTGCTTCCTTATATATTGCTTTTAATCCAGGAAGTGAGGGACAGCTTTCCGTAAGGTGATCTATTTTGCAGATGGCGCATGTTTGGACTGCATCCAGTGGACACTCCTTATGGCTATGCTTTTTCCTGCATCGGTGACAGAAGATTACCAAATTCTGTTCTGCCTCTATTTGCTTCTATTTGTCCTGCATAATATCAAGTTGTGTAATTAGTGTCCCTAGTATATCAGTCTTAAAATTTTCCAATAAATTTCCAATTTCTACACACGCTACTCCTTCTGTCGAAATTTTATTATCTCTTACAAATCGATCATGTTCTGCCAGTTTTACTCTTGTGCTGCCTCTCGAGCTCCTGATACATAAATCAATAATGTCAGCAAAATTTTCTTGATAAATATCTCCTTTTCCCATAATGTTTAATGTTTCAATACATTGTTCCTTCATGCCCCTTATTAATGATGTTTTTAACACATTATCAGGTAAAGGTAGTGATGCGTAAGGAGATCTTTGTAGATTATACTGAAAATGTTCCACATACTCCTCTAATGTTTCGTTTGGTCTAGCTATCTTCTAGAATATTTCGTCCTTCAGTTCTATAGACCTGCAATAGTCCTGATATTTTTTTAGAAAAGATCCTTTCATTTGATCCCAGTTATCTATAACCCCGCCACCTAATCACATAAACCATCTTAAAGTAGCCCCTTTTAGTGTAGAGGGAAATAGTTTCATTTTCTGGGGGTCAGTGGTGTAATCATATCCCCTACACAGTACATCGAATTCAAATAAAAATGCATCTGGGTCTTCTGATGTAAGACCATGGAATGTAGGGATACGTTGAAGAGGGATTGCTTTCATTGGCGCATTTGTTGTAGAATCCACTATGGGGTATTGTAATGTAGAGGTTTGGGTGTTTGGCTGGTTTTGAGCCATTTGGTCAAATATATGCCAATAACCTTCTCGGATATCTAGGAGGGCATTCCTAGGTTGAGGGGGAATGGTTTTAACAAGAATTGTTTAATAGCACTTCCTCTATCTGGGATAATGACAGTGCCTAATGTCTGAGGAGATTGAGTTTCTTCAAAGATGATTTTTGCAACACTTCCCTTGTCTAGGTTGTTCAATGGCCGAGTTATCTCAAGAGGAGATATCGGTTCGTCGGTTTCCCCTATCTCTCCTCCTCTTTCACAAAGATTACTGAAATTCCCTTCATGCAATAGTTCTGGAGTAGAATTTTCAATTTCTTGAAAGTCCTGCTCTTCAGTTTGGCTATGCACCTCAGTAAAGGCTACAAATGGTCATCTTGTGGCCTGAAGGGAACTAGTAGGTTGTTTAGAAATAACTTTCCTGGGTCCTAATGAGGGCTGAGATTCTACTTTTTTGAAGATTTCGTCTATGAAGGTTGGTCGGCCAAGCATCACTGGCCCCTTAGCTTTTTCTGGCTTGGGTAGAGGTTTGGAATTCTTTTCTGGCTTTTTCTACTTAGTCATGCACACAAATTAACTACTAGATTCTATCCAAACCAAAACAGCAACAAATCTGTAGGAAAATGGGCGGAGGAGTAGGGCTGTTACATGCTCCACATGTAGGTTCTTACCTTCCATTTTCAAAACCCAATTCTGCCCTAGCAGGTTTGTACACTACTCTGAAAAAAAAAGAACAAGTGGCTACACTCTTTCCCTGGCAAGGGTACCAAAATGTGGAGCTATAAAAAGGGTCTCTTTCACCTCTAATTACCTCACATTAATTGTCAATCCATGAACATTTTGTTATTTCAAAGAGTGTCTCAGTCTGAGGCTATCATTTTCCAGAGTAATGCTAGTAGCACAGTATTTGAAAATACAAGAGTAAACGGGTGCTTGTTTACAGCTAACTACTTCAAAAGATTAAACCACACATTCAGAAAACTAAGCAATTTATTAGTCAAGGGTTTGGTAGCAATAACCCATCCCTTTGTAAACTGATGGAAAAGGAAACCAGAGAACAGATCGTGGATCTGGGAGCCGAACAGTAGATGTCAATGCTCACTACAGTCTGAGATCGTTCTTCACACCAAAATAACAAATGACAAGAAATAAAACGACAGATAAGAAATGGAACCGTAATTAAGAAATAGAACAACAAATCTGAAATGGAACAATAGTTAAGAAATTGGGACGGCAACTAAGTCTAACAAGCAGTAACACCTTAGTCTATAAGATCCAAATGCACTAAGCGTAATCTACAGGAATCAAACGGAAACCCTTCACTCTTAAGGGTGGATTGAATAACACACCAAAATGGAACAACACTAATTAATGATGAATTATAGAACAACGCTTGAAAACCATATATACACACGGAACACTTCAACAGTAATCTGATCACGTTATCAATCTCAGTTAGAAAGAGTACAACTGCATTTCAAAATAGAACAAATTGCTCATAGATCCAACAATCGCAAATAACACAACTTCCAAGATGAATTTCATAATGTTAATGAACAAGTGCACAACACAAATGCTCTGTAATTAAACAGCAACAATATTCTGTAAATGTTGGCAGTATTATATCAACACCTAAAAGAACAGTGATACGATGCGTCAATACAATAGTTCTGTCTTTAGAAACCTTAATAAATTAAACATAACAGAGCATGTGATGTAAACTTACAAAACACATCAGATTACGAAATAACATCGATAAGTAAACGACGCAAAAACCAAACGTAATGGTACAGGAGCAAGTTTCCTCGAGGGTCGGGCCCTTAGCCTCCCGGGGTACACTGCTTGAAGTTATTCCAGACTCAAAGATGAAATAGTAACCAAGTTTGTATGAATGCATAAAGTGGAATTACAATAGATCAGTTCTTAACGAGACTTGATGATCAAAGTTTTGATCTTAAAATGAAATTACATAAAACATAACAACATTTAACTCCTCTTGAGCTAACAGTGCTGCCCCTTTTATAAGGGTGAAGGCGGAGATATCTAAGTGCAGAAATAGATAAAATAACTATCCCTGAGGATCAAGGATCCTGAAGGATTCGCCAAACCATTAGTCCTCATTCATCTCTTTTCTTTCCTGTGTCGAGCCAATATCTCCACTTCCTTTCCAGGGCTGATTCACTTTGATTTGCTTTGCCTTGTTTGCATACAGTCTCCCGTCAAAGGGATAGTGATTAATTCGTCCTTGTCCTTTCCTTTGGAACAACAACTTCTTGTTTTTCCTTCTTCCTACATAAGGAAATGACAATTGTTAGTGTTTTCATCTTGCATATTAATCTCACATGTCCTATTACAATTCCTTATCGTTTTCCGAGTTCATGATGCAAAAGGTTTGTAAGTTCTAATGAAAAGATGCTGAAATAATTACCAAAAACATACCTTCTTTAGTACTCCACAACAATTGCAGAGAGCCAGGGCATTATGCTCACGATTGTACAAATCCGACGAGGAAATCATGTTTATATTGTACCCAATTTGATCATGAGACAGAGGACTACCCCACACTAATAGCAAGGTTGTGTGGTAAAGGAGCACTCCAGCCTCCCCTAACTCAAAACCTGAAAATGATGAGGTCTGAGCAACGAGAGGAGAACCCAAATGTAAACATTATGCTTTGAAGCAATATCATGATAGGAGATAACAAGGGCAAGCAACCCGAAGAAACAGCAACCCAAAGTTCGATTTGGAGCACGTGAAGGAGACATTCGTGGAAGCTAAGAAGAGATTCATGAAGGCCTCCACTTTAGGTAGTAAAGACCAACTAGAACCAGAGATGGACCCGTCAATGCTCACTACCTTTATGGAGACATGCATGAAGCTACTACGCAATAACAAAGTGGTGAAGGGGCTGCAAGAACTCATCACTAGATGTGCTGGACCCAGGGAACCACACATAGTATGGAAGCTCGGAAAGCACACAACATGAATAGGAAGGGAGATGAGATTGATTGCGCAAATCGGGGAATATGAAATGGATCAAGTGATTTTGGATCTAGGATCGGACGTGAACGTTCTGCCAAAGTAGACATGGGAGCACATGGGCAGGCCCACATTGCAATAGTCTCCTATTCAATTGAGAATGGAAAACAAGAAAAAGATCCTACCGATGGGAAGATTGAAAGGAATAATAGTAGACATCAAAGGTGCGAGCATGCTTATAGATTTCTAAGTGATAGAGATTGTTGATGACAAAAATACATATCCCGCACCAATAGGAATATATTGGGCCACTGATATGAATGGAGTAATAAATCTAAAGAAGCCCAAAATGATTTTTGAGAAAAATTCACTACGTGTAGTGGTACCTCTAGACCCTGATAAGGATCGCACTATATAGAGCTAGAGCACAATTGGGATAGCGACGACGATCTAGATTGTATCTACAAGATAACTGCATGAGAGCAGGATTAGGTAAATCCAACAGCGGATGGCAGGATTTTGTGGGAGTGCGAAAGCTCCTACACCTTAGATTCGGATGAGGAGATAGAAATATGGCAGAACCAGTTACACGAGGTAACCACGCTCAACCGCAACATGATGATAAGGTCACTACGTTGTGTAGCAATAGAGGCAAGATATCTACCTATGTACAATAGACTGACTATGGTAGATGATTTCCTGAACAAATTTGAAAGATAAGTACTGGAACAACAGCGTTTCGACACTTTGAAATGGGCACTACGCCCTACGCTTGCAAGGTGGTGGGGTACGCACCAGTAGAATTTTGAGGACTAGTGGGAATGTAGAAGGATGATGCTCATATAGTTTGGAAAGCCTCAGATGCAGATAATATACAAGTATGATGGATGGGATGACCCACGTACGCACCTCGCGAAATGGACCAAGGTCTACGGGGAAGAGCCACAACCTGAGTGGGTGCATATGTTCTATCATGCCCTATATATTGTTGGCCAAATAAATCTTGCGGACAAGACCAATCTCCCTAGTATCAAAAGATAGTCTAGCAACAAAGAGACAAACAAATCTATCTTTCTCAAGACATATGCGATTTATAAATAAATACTACAAAGGTGTTAAGATCCTACCTTAGATCCAGTGCTTGTTCGTTGTAGTCATCTTCCAGTCATTCGAAAGAGTTATCTTTGAAGACCTGCAATCAAAAACAAGTAAACATTAAATAGCACCTGCATAGGAAATATTATAAATCATGCCTATTATGGTGATCAAGGAATCCATAAAATAAACCATGAATTAATAGCTTATTGAGAAAAACAAATATATTTATATTAACTTTGAATAGTAGAAGAACTTTACAACCTTTTCAGACTTATGTTAAACAAGTTCTTCCTGGGGTTTGAAATAGGAATTTCCTTTACTTTGACAAGTCTTGCACTCTTCCAAATGAGATTCATAGAGGTATGTAATCTCTCCTCATAAAAACTCAACTAAAGAAGACTAAGTTCCAACAACATTTTCCCTTAAAAAATAGTAAGCTTCTAACTCTAACCAGTTAACCAGCTCAATGCTTCTTTTTATAGTGTAGAGGAGGAGGTTACAGGTCCACCTATGAAGGGACAGAATCCTCTTTCAAAGGAATAAGCTCCTCACATCAAGGGGTTAGCTCCTTAAGGTATGGGATACATGAATGTTTAAAGAGCGAACTTGTCACCTCAAGATTCCTTCTAGAAGCTTATAGAAATAACTGAAAGTGACTTTTTCAGAATATACTCATGCCTTTTTAACTTTTATAGGGGTTCGCACCTTTAACATAGAGACAGTGTGGTCAGGTGTGTCGGAGACGTGACCATTAGGTGCGGGACTGCAGGTAAGACAAAGAGAAAGTGTGGAACCAGAGTTTTAAAAACATTTGAGAGCTTTTCTCTTATTTGCAAGGCTTGATATTAGGAACTGATGTTTTAGACTTGCAGAGGAGGAAAGTATGAGTGGTAATGAACTCACACGGATAGCAGAATGTCAAGGTGACAATTTTCAATGCAACAGATTGCCCCCTAAAGTGCGAAGTCTGTAATAGTTGAAGAGTGAAGTACTTTATCATTTCAAGGATCATCTTGTGGACACCCCTGTCGGAACCTGTAAAAACATCCAATCATATCATCGCTGAGGTAGGCATTCCCATACTCAGATCAAAACTGACTAGAAAACTGACTAAATTGTTCTGATATAGGAATGATTTTGTAATACATCAAGAGTATAGACATGTGTAGACACAGTATGGACGCAACCATCTATCTATGAATAGTCCACTGTATAATGAATAACAAAATTCCTCGCACCCTGGATGGTAGAAACTAGATCCAGGGTTTTGATTTCTGATTCTCGAACTAGTATGATTCTATCCATGTGAATGAATGTGTCAAAGTTGAACATGGTAGAAGCCATTTGATTACCATTCAATGATGTGGACTATTAACAAGTGTGAGAGAAACCACCAGTAATGTCAATGGCTCTCAAAGTACTCAACACAATCTATGAAATGTGAATAAATGAGCTAAAGTCGAACATGTCATAGAATTATTCGATCTAAGGTCAATGATGCCCCCTGTTGTTGAAGGCGAGAAACCTGCCGTTAGGGCATGTAGATTTCAAAGTACTGATGATTTATATATCAACTTCCTAGAAAATGAGTTGAATTCGATAAAAAGCGATCCATCATAGGCAAGCCCACAACACGAAATCATAGATCAAGTTTTGAAGAAATATATTGGCAAGGACTGACTCAGGGATGGTCAAAATGGATGACAGATATCTTGCAGATGAATGATTTGTTTGAACTATTATCTTGAACACATAATGACACTGCAGATGGCTTGGTCACAATTTACCCAAAGCTAATACCCAGAAATTGGCTGAATACTTTCAATGTGGTTTGATTAACTATTAGGCAAAGGATTTTCCCAACCCAGGTGAACAAAAAGTGTCGTGTTCAAGAGTGGTTAACGGATTTTCTAAAAAATAGAGTGTAACAAATAGGTTCATTTTTCTCTTTTCTCCCCCACCATTTCTAGCAAGTACCTCTTTATTTTTGACAAACTTGAGGAGGATAAAATTTGCTTGTTTATAAGCTCATCCTTCGGATGAGTCCAACTTAGTTTAAAATTCAAACCCTAAGAAGGAGTGGTTCGTTCCTGTTTAAAATTGAACAGGTCCTTTACTACTAAATTTTAATGAGTCCAATATAGGAAAAACTCAGTGTTTTTCAATGTTAGGGAGTCAGAAGAAAACTCCATGGGGGTACTTTTTCATAAAATAATCCCTTAGGTCCGGAAAAGGATAAAATAATACAGGAGGGATGACATTTCCAATACTTTAACGAGCTGGAAAGGACAAGCACTCGACAATCTTTTCATGCTTATCGAGTCTGAAAAGAGTTTGAAGAGGACTCTATTGACCATAATTAGTCAACATATACTTTTTTGTAAATATTCCATTTTAGTCCGGAAAAGGGGTAAACTTATACTAAAGGGACGATTATTCATTTATTTTAACGAGTTTGAACAATCAAGTGCTCGACAATCTTTTCAACTTTCGTGAGTCTGAAAAGGGCTTAAAGAGGACTCCAATGTTTCACTTTTTTATAAATTTTTGAAAGTGTCCGAAAAAGTGATAAAAGTATTCTCTTTGTTGAAAAATGATCAACTTTCCCGAAAAATCCAATATTCCGCACAAAAACTTGAAACATTAGACATACCTATTTAAGATAAATAAAAATGTTTTTAAAAATTTACCCTTTTAAAGTGAAAAATAAATAAATTAAAAATTCATTTATTCGAAAAAACTTATAAAAAGGGATTTTCTAACTTCATTTTTACCATTTGAGTTCAGAGTGAGAAGTGAGAGCTTTTGCGTAAAAAAGTTCCTATGAAGATTCTGGAAAATCCATCTGTCGAAATCGAAAACTGTCAACTCCAGGTAATCCACATCCTCCTTAGCTTGCATTTCATCCGTTTACATTTTGTTTTTAGGCTTTAAATTTGATTGTTAAAGGAAAAATAGGTTTTAAAAAGATGCTCGCGGGGTCCGCAGTTGCAACATGCGGGCCCTATAGACCACGAATTTTTCCTATAAAGAAAAAATTCATGGGTCCACACCTATTGTTCACAACCCATGCTGACCTATGCACTGTTTGTAAGCAGTGGGTGCGGACCCCGCGCAATGAATTTTAAAACTTAAATTTCTCCATTTTTGCCCAAAATTTTTCGAACAAGCTTGTTCTAATGTCTTTTTCTGCATTGTAGGACATTCAAAATGCTTAGTTGGCAAGAACACGAGCACGAGGATGTAGATAATGCTGCAATAAATCATATGCCCACATTACAGGCATTGAGAGCATGAGAACAATATAAATTTTGAGCCATACTGAGCATGAGGGCCCAAGTAGACCTCTTGACATGGGTGGTAGAGAGATGGAACACACAGGACCAGTGCTTCATGATTAGTGACCACCAGCTCGAAATCAAGCTGGAGGACATATACTTTTTGATTGGTTTTTCCAAGAGGGGTGAATAATTATCTCTTTCCGGGACTAGGCCAGGTGACCAGTCTGTCGCTAGCCTCTGATTGGAGTTTTGCAATGATCAAGCAGACCCCAAGGATAAACTGATTGATATTAAAACTATCAGCCATCCTGAGCTTAAATTTATTGCATTCACTGTTACTAGACTATGTGGGAGTGCGACATTGAATGTGGCTACTAGATCCGAGATGCAGATGGTTGTAGACTATTTTTGAGGCACCATATAAAATTGGTGTGAGGTTGTGTTGGCAAATGGGGATTTATCGTAGTCACCTTTGCTCTAGAGAGGATCCCCATGTTAGCCCCACAACATATTCCTGTTGATGCTGGTCTTCCTTGAGAGCCTAGAATGGTTCGTTGGGTTGCTTTGATGGCCCATCACACTTAGGGTGTAGAGGTTGTTCGATTTCTGCCAGAATATTTTCATTGGTTGAAGAACCAAATTTTTATGATTCAAGACTTTCCATATGCCATGATGGATTACCGCGGTGATCCAGACATGATTCTTCCACCAGGAGAGTGATGGGAAGATTTAGGTAAAAACCATTTTCAACACTTTCTAAGTTTTAATTTTTTTAATTTTAAATCATCCAAAACTAACAATTAAAAGTTCAAATGCAGATGTGGGTCCACGAAAACAAGCCACTCTCTAGCCTTACGAGAGGAGATGCCTAGCTACAGCAACACTAGCCCCATAGGACCAATCAGCAAATATCTTAACCGACTTGGAGCATCATCTAGAGAGCTTGACACTAGATATTCCAAATACTGATATAAATGATATTCCACTTAGGTTATAGAGATATGTGATTGGAATCCCAGGACCTTTTAGGAGGTTCCTATGTAGGGTGGCCCAAGCAGTAGTTTCTTATCATGATCATCACCAGGGATAGGATGATCGATTTTGTAGACTCACGACATTTTTGTCTTTTTGTATTATCATTTTTGCTGATCATAAGGTGTTTTCAACCTATGATCGAAGACAATGTATATTTTGAAACACGCTTCTATGCTATGATATATCATTATTACCGGCTATCTCGTGTAACATGTTATCGAATGTTACTAAATTTACTATTTTGATTATTGTAAATGTCTATTTATTATACAAGAAGCAACTGCATCTGCTAATGTATTTAAATGTCTTGGAATATGTTGATATTCAATGTAATCAAATTCACATTCCAAGATATGAAATTTCAAAAATAACCTTAATAACACTGGATTTCTAATGGCATAAACCCTATTCAGCGGTAATACAATGAGTTCAGAATCCAACCTAACAATCAAACTCAATCACTGCACTACACTCTACAATGTTATTTTTTGTTTGACCAAGTCTTACCCCATGCATAGAGACTAACTCATCAGAGGGTGAATAGATAACCCAAGTTGTAGAAGAAATGTTCCGTGTACTATGAAAAGCACCATCAACAAAACCAATTTATGTTTGAAGAGATGTCGACATCTGCAATATCAAGAGTAAAATCAAGATAAGCAGGGATAGTGATAAGAGCACTCTCTAAACTAGGTACACTTTTCTAATCTAAAACACATCAGTTGTAAAGAAACTAATCTAACAAAAAATCTCCACATAGAATCTAAGCATAATATCTCTTCAGATAAAGTCCATTTCTGGGTTTACCCAAAGAGACACCGTCAAAATCTATCAATTCATAGGCCCCTTTTGCCAGCTTTCGCTTAATAATGTAAGGACCATGCTACATAGGTACAAATTTTCCAACCCCTAGCTTATCATTCACTTGATCATATAGTAAAAATAGGTATCCTTTTGAAAAATTACTAGGTGTAACACTTTTATCATATTGAGCTTTTATTCGTTTCGCATGAGTCTCATTTGCTATTGCAACATTGTGTCGATTCTCATCTAGTTGAGCTAAGTAAAAAAAATGTTTCTCTTATTTAGAAGTAGCTGGGAGTAATTCTATGGCTAATTGTAATGATGGAATTTCACATTCAATAGGTAACACTACTTCCAAACCATAGACCAGTTGAAAAGGAGTGAAACCAATCGATGTTTTCACTGAGGTCCGATATGCCCAAAGTGTTGAAAATAGCATGGTATTCCAATATGACTTATGAATACCAATGATTCGTTTAATCATATTGACTAAAACTTTTTTTGATAGCTTCAACCAGACCATTAGCCTACAGGTAATATGGAGTAGAGCTATCGTGGTGCAGGCCAAGTTGATCTGTCAGTTGAGTCATCATGATATTTCGAAAGT
>APFE030538280.1:0-10585 GCA_000404065.3 Pinus taeda | reverse complement strand
TCCCATAGACGGACCAATTATTCCGTAGATTCAGCATCAGCCTCTTCAGGTCACGCCTCCGCCTCTTCAGGTCGCCAATTGAAGATGCAGCGAGAGGACTCTTGGAATCGGCTCTGCGGCATCTACAAACGGAGCAGCTATCAGCACGAGAAACATGAAACTGGTTTTTGTCATTTATTCTTTGTAACATGAAACTGGTTTTTGTCATTTATTCTTTGTTTTTTTTCAGTACCAAAAAAATCCTGATAAAATCAATATCAGATGAGACGCATACTACCTATAGTCATTTATTCTTCGTTGTCTAAGACTTCTGAATATAATGCATGAACGCTTGTAATTTGAATTCATTGATACCATCATCGATCAAAATTTTACTAAGCTTTTTATTTTTTACTAAGCTTTTTATTTAAAATATTTATTAAATCTGTAACGCTGATTATAATTCAGGAAATTTCTATCGCCAGTTGAAGATGCAGCGAGAGGGAGCAGCTATCAGCACGAACTATTTGACTGTAATTTACAATTCATGGTATCCAATAAAATCATCTGCAATATTTGTTTGTTAGGCCATACTAAAGGTAGACGTCTCCTTCTATTGCTATCGCTGTTGTTTTATTGAAACATGAAACTGGTTTTTGTCATTTATTCTTTGTTTCTATTCCTACAGGTGTTGAAATAGTATAACGAGTGACTCATTTATCCTGCTCACCCATATAATTATCTTCTCCTTCGCTGGAATGTTTCACCTGTTTCAGGTATGTTCGACGTTTTATTCCAGGATCAGGTTATAAAACTTCCTCGACTGGGGTCTAGAACTAGTTTAAATGCTACTACTATATGACTAGAATTATTCTTATGTTCTATTTACAACATTCCGCTACTACACTTTGTCAAATGACGATTGTAATTCTTATTTTCAGAGTTTACCCCCTCGATTGTTTGGTTTATTTTCTCATGTAATATCAAACATATTATTAGTATATGTCAAATGACGATTGTAATTCTTATTTTCAGAGTTTACCCCCTCGAGTGTTTGGTTTATTTTCTCACGTAATATCAAACATATTATTAGTATATGTTAGATCTCCTCTTTGCTAATACTAAACCAAATCTATGGACAACTCTAGATAACAAGATACTAATTTGGGAGATACTATTTTGGTGTAAACATTATAAAGTGTAGTTAGTTGCATTCTATATATATTCGATTAATATTCAATTAATTTCAGGATATTTTTCAGAGAGGATGTCCAGAGAAGATTTAGTTGAGGGCAAAAAGGCAGGGAAATATAAAGGCGTCAAAAGAAATTACCTCGGTCGTTTCACTGCACAAATTAGAAATTCAATCACCAAAAACTCATTCGTTTTCTCCACCATCCCCGCGGCCATTTCTCTGTCGGCCCAGATTTGTATCAACCCTCCTTGTCAGAAACTGAACATATCCTGTCACAGAACTCGGGCCTGTTACAGATTGCAGATCTGTGAGACTTGGTGCAGACTTCGGACCAGTGATTTCAGCCTTGTGAAGGCTCAGATCTATACCTCAGACCTGTTATAACTTGTAATTTCCATGAATTTCCTGCATTCCCATTTCCATGGCTATGTAACGGGCAAGATCTGCACGTGCCTCCGCTAACTCTCTCTGCAACTGTTGCACTTCACCTCGCAAAACTGAGATCGCTCCCACGCAACCATAAACGGGGTCTTTCACTCTGGCCTGTGCTTCGTACTCCAACGAACTGTAGCTCATTCAGCAGCTTGCTGATGTTGCTTGCCCCAAAGATTTTATGAACGCCATTCAGCAGCTTGCTGATGTTGCTTGCCCCAAAGATTTTATGAATGCTTGCAAACTTATGGGGTTGCTCCGGTGGAAATATGGTGCAAAAATGCAACCTGCGGTGCACTTCCAAGAAAAAACTAAGAGATTGATTGCAGGCTGCTAACAGTCTCCTTGCACCAGAGGGCGCTGGGAAGAAGGCAATCGAAAACCACGAGAGTCTGGCTCAGTCAGCATACAAAGGGGTAACAGCATTTCTGCATGCTCGGTAATGAAGGCAGCTGGTAGATGAGATACGTGGCGAGCGGGCGCCAAAAGGATCATGCATAGACGGAGATGGTTCTGTACAAAAGAGTCACGCATCTGCCCGCCATGTTCTATATTCTAATAGGGTCAGTGGGCATCGAGATGGGCCCGGGTAGCTCATAAATCTGTCTGCGCTGCGGCAAAATCCAAACATTTGCACGGAGTTGGAATGAATAAATTCCATGTATCATATCAATACGATGGTGTAATGACAACTGGGTTAATATAGATTACTCCTTTCTTTTTTTTACATGTTATATTGGTAACGATGGGTTTTATGATTAAACTTTGCAAATATCGTTCATTAATGATTTCTGAGATCTTCATTCATGCTATTTTTTTATGGTAATTTCGATGGCTCGCATTATAATGGTCTCTGTTCTATGAGGCTCGCATTATAATGGTCGGTTAATATCACTACGTAGAAGACCCTAACCTTTGTTGACAAATGTCTTTCTTTCAAATATACAATAGCTATTCTACCTACTTCAAATATACAATACCTATTCTACCTAACCTGCTGGACTGAGGATATATATACGTATATGTACATATCACGGCTAAGTTTATAAACTTTCCTTTGCAATCCACATGTTCGAAACGG
The DNA here is from genome assembly GCA_000404065.3 of Pinus taeda. Lineage (NCBI taxonomy): Eukaryota > Viridiplantae > Streptophyta > Pinopsida > Pinales > Pinaceae > Pinus > Pinus taeda. Next base: position 7,898 of record APFE030538280.1, on the reverse strand, counting down.
TATTGTTCATATCTATCAATACAATCTCTACAATCGTGTTGTACAGAAGCATAAGCGGAGTTCTCCCAGGACCACGATTGCCTGCAACAGGACAACAGAAATGAATTTAAAATTGGTAAAAGATGATCAATTTCCAGGCACAGTTCTATGATACGAACTTACATCGGAGTTGCATTTGATGGCTTGATAAATGGTCAAAGCTAAAAAGACACAATTGAACATGTTATAACACTCAATATTTAATTCTGAAAACCAACATCCATCTTTTTTATAACGAGAACATATAATAATCAGTAAGGCAATGGGGGAATACAACTAAAAAGGGAAAAGAAACGCGATATTGAACATACCATGAAGAAGGGAGTATAGACTTCCATTTGCCATATAATCATAAACAAGTAACTTCTCATCTCTTGCATAGTAATAAGCCTTTAAGCTTACTAGATTCAAATGCCGCAGCCTTCCTAGGAGTTCCATATGCTGTTCGAAATCTCTTCTCCCTGGACCATGCACATCCTTCAACCTCTTCACAACAACAACATTAGCATCTTCCAACACAGCTTTATATGCAGTTCCAAAGCTACCCTTCCCAAGCATTTCAGCAGAAGCACGGAGAAGATCCTCCAGCTCAAATTGTCGAGTTCCTTCAAAGAAAACTAGTTTACCCCTCTCTGCAGCACTTGATTGCTGGTGATACGGGCTTGAAGAATAAACAATCTTCTCTGAAGGCATTAACCTCTTGAAAATCGACCTGTGCTGCAGCTCTGTTTGCAAGTGAGCTGCAAGTAAGTTTTCAAAGTTACAGGTACTTTAGTGTGGCCTCAGTGGTGATCACTGGATTGAATCAGATCATTGCCGCATTTGCTACTGGGTCAAACGCACTTCTTAAAGATTTCGACTTTTTATTTGACTATTGGGCTGGGGCAGGGACTAGTTGCCCCGCAGCCCCTCTTGTTTAATTCATGTTATTACTATATTTTTTGCTTGTTTTATGTTTTATGTTTTATGTTTTACTATTTTGTAACACTACTATACTAATCATTATCTTTATTTAATTCATGTTATTACTATATTGTTTGTACATTTTATGTTTTATGTTTTACTATATTGTAACACTATTTTTTTTTTTTTCTGAATCGATGCTAATTCTATTAAGATAAAAGAAAAAAGTATTTACAGTGAGGGCGAAACATCAGAGGGCCAGTTTCCTGACCCTTAACATATAAACTGAGAACCAGAGAGAGAACTCTGTGCTTGTATGAGGGGACATTGAACAAAGCAACAGAGAGAAACAAAACCTTACAAAAGAGCTTCTTGCTTGCAGTGGGTGCCAAGCAGAGGAAGCGAACCATAGATTTCAGAAACCATTACAAAAAAGATACCTGCTTGCAGTGGGTGCCAAGCAGAGGAAGCTGTCCTCCAAGAGATTACAGCAAGATAGAATAGCGTGAAATGCAGCCAAAAAAGACAGGGTCTAAGGTCGGCCTCAGCCATATAGTCGAGATATACGAGGTCGAGAGAGAAATAAACTGAGGAGAGGTGAGGATAAACCAAAAACTGTATTAGAGCCATAACTCTTCTAAAAAAGCTTACTTGCCTGAGCTCTAGGGGTCTGGGCGTCTTGCGCTTGGAAAATTTGGAGCAGCTGGCGGAGAATCTTCTTGGTCTTTGGGGACACCTTCGACGGACTGAGCGAGCAGGTGCATGATGCCAAAGTTGCGTTGAACCGGACCGCAGGCCACCACTTCGGCTTCCTCAACAATTGGCGTGCCTAAGACCTCAGCACTCTTCGGCGAGTCCTCCTGCATGTGAGTGGCTGAAGGGTGGGGATGAATCTCAACGCCATGTGAGATGCTAGCTTCTGGGGATGGGGTAGAAGAACTGATAGGGTCGACAGGCTCCTTAGCGTCTTCAGTGGCCATAATTGTCGTGGTGAAGGTGATTACAGGCTGGTTGAGGCGGCTTCGGAAGGTGAATCTCGAATTCTGGAAGGATGAGTTGGGAGCAGGCCTGGATGGGGAAGGCGGAGGGGAGGACGGGGAGGCTAATGAGATGTGGATAACCAGCGGCGAGGGGGATGAGCGCGCGTGGCCTCCGGAAGCCGAAGAGCCTCCTCTGCGTGGCACACCTCTACTACGCGTCATGGCGATCGCAGAATTCTTACAGCGAGAGCTAGGGAAAGCGCCAATGGAGGAATGGGGGATAGCAGGCTCGGGCGGGTCGACCACAGGAAAATCCGATTCAATGGAAATCTGGCTAAAGGAGTGATGCAGAGAATGTCTACAGCGAGGAGCTGGAAGGGCCATTTTATGATGGGTTTCCTCCAGGTTCGAGGTGCGGGAGAGCTTAATGGCGCTTGCAGGCAATTGAATGTTGCTTATGGCGGAAAGGACCCGCGCGGAAGGTGACGGCGAGTAGCATTCAATGGCGTCCATCGCGTTCACGGAGGTATTAAGCTCATTCGTGTTCGGCCAGGTGCCGTTCCGGCTGCCTGATGTCGGGCACGTCCGGGCTTGAGGTGGCAGCGTACCCATGACACCCGGATCTGGTACTATATTGTAACACTATTTTGTAACACTATCATACTAATCATTATAATTATTAATTCATGTTATTACTATATTGTGTGTTTATTTTATGCTTTATGTTTTACTATTTTGTAACACTATTATACTAATCATCATCTTTATTTAATAATTGTTATTACTATATTAATAATTTTAAGTCATGTTTTAATAATTTTAATTTATGTTGTTACTATATTAATAATTTTAATTCATCTTATTGTTATATTAATAATTTTATTACTATATTGTTTGTTTGATTTAGGTTTTATGTTTTTATGTTTTGTAACTCTATTACACTAAACATTATCATTATTTAATTCATGTTATTACTATATTGTTTGTTTGTTTTATGTTTTATGTTTTACTTTTTTGTAACACTACTATTCTAATCATTATCTTTATTTAATTCATGTTATTACTATATTGTTTGTCTGTTTGTTTGTTTTATGTTTTACTATGTTGTAACACTAGTTTGTAACACTATTATACTAATCATTATAATTATTTAATTCATGGTATTACTATATTGTTTTCTTGTTTTTTTGTTTTATGTTTTATATTTTACTGTTATGTTACACTATTTTGTAACACTATTATACTAATATTTACCATTATTTAATTCATGTTATTACTATATTAATAATTTTAATTCATGTAATTACTATACAGCTTGTTTGTTTTATGTTTTACTATTTTGTAACACTATTATACTAATCTTTATCATTGTTTAATTCATGTAATTACTATATAGCTTGTTTGTTTTATGTTTTATGTTTGACTATTTAATAACACTATTATACTAATCTTTATCATTATTTAATTCATGTTAATACTATATTAATAGTTTTTATTCAACGTATTACTATATTAATAATTTTATTAGTGTATTGTTTGTTTTTTTTATTTTTTATGTTGTTCTATTATGTTTTTCTATTTTGTAACACTATTATACTAGTCATTATCAATATTTAATAATTGTTATTGCTACATTAATAATTTTAATTCATGTTATTACTATATCGTTTGTTTGTTTTATGTTTTATGTTTTATTATTTAGTAACCCTATTATAGTAATCATTATCATTATTTAATTTATCTTATTACTATATTAATAATTTTAATTCATGTTGAGGTTGAAAAGGGTCTGAGCGGTTGCAGGATATGGCGATTAGGGTTCTGAGATCATCTGTCACGACGCAGACTGCAAATCTATGGATCTACTCAAGCGCTAGACCAAGAAACCTGTTTCGCATCAGCATGGCAGGGCACTAGGTAAGACAAATGGAATCTTCTCAGGGGAGGGCGTCAGAGACCTCCCCCGGCGCAAATAACTCGCTGCACGGTCCTGAATAGGATTTTGTTTTTGGTTCCATTGACAAGGGGATAATGAACCGAGAGAATAGGCATCAGCATGGGAACAAGGGGATAGAAGGGCGGAAGGACAATGCGAGTGCCGCACAACACAGTGGGGAGAAATCAGAGGAAACTCCGAAAGTTTCATCGGCTACATGCAAGCCTATAGCCAAAGAACGACCTATAATAGAGCTGCCAGGACACAAGATTGACAAGAGAATAGAATACATGCAGGATCATGCCCTTATTGGGAAGTTCATAGGGTTCTGGCCGACAGAAAGGCCCTTATATGGTTGGATTGGGGCGAAGTGGAAACCTAAAGGAGATGTTACCCTGCAACTAGGGCCGAAAGGATTCTTCACTGCGATCTTATTCTGTCTGAAGGACAAATACAAAATCCTGGGAGAGGGGCCCTATTTTTTCAACTCAGCGGGTCTGTATCTAAGGGATTGGATACCAAGATTTAACCCGGACAAGGAAGACCTCACATAGGCCCCAGTCTGTATCAGCATCAAATAGGTATACAACCAGGTAGCCAATGGGATGGTAACCCTCCCCCAAAAGATACCAAGAAGAGAGGAAGAAGAACGGATCTTCACCAAACGATCGAGATCGGGAAAATCCTGGTAGACTCGGGCAGGTATGCTAAATTGACGAAGTACTATAAACCCTCCATCAATAGTTAAACCATGAAGCTGGTATCATGGAATGTTAAAGGGCTCAACAGCCCAGGAAAACTCAGAATGTTAAAAAACATGATTAAAATGGAAAAACCACAAATGTGCTTTCTGCAAGAAACCAAATGTAACAGCTCAACATTAGGTAGCATTCTCTCCAAGGCATGGCCAGGGTGTCGATCGGTTGCGGTGGATGCCTCTAGAGCCTCGGGAGGGCTGGCTATAGCATGGAATACACAGGCGATAACTCTTTCAGATTTGCACGCCTCCCATCATCTCATCCAGGCTGCTTTTCACATCCTAGGTACGAACATCCATGGAAATCTCTCAAATGTTTATTTCCCGCAGGATACAGGAAGTAAAATTGCTCTTCTCGACAACATAGAAGCCTTGAACAACAATAGGAGGCACCTGCTCTAGATTATAGGTGGGGATTTTAATCTGATCACCAAGCTAGAGGAGAAGATTGGGGGTAGAAATAGAATGGACCAAGAAAATTGCCACTTCAAGGACTTCATTAAGAACACCTCTCTAATAGATATGCCTTTTTGTAATGGAACTTTCACATGGAGCAATCGCAGAGCAGGTAAGCATCAAATTGCTTCCAAACTGGATCGCTTCCTCATATCAGATAAAGCGGTTCACCTTGGAGCAGATTTCTCAACAGCTATCCTTTCTCACACAGGATCAGATCACTGGTCGATAGCTCTCAAATGGCAAAGACGAGGCAATCTGACCAGAAGACCTTTCCTCTTCGAAGAGTTCTAGCTCTCATATCCCTCGTTTAAAGACTTTGTCAAAACTACATGGACATCCTTCACCCTGCCTGAAGGGTCCAAGATGTTTCAGTTCCAACAGAGGATCAGGTTTTTAAAAAGTCATCTAAAATGGTGGAATAGGGAGACCTTTGGCAACATATTTACAGCGCAACAAGAACTAAACAAGGAACTATTGGATCTCCAACAAAAGATAATCACAAAGGGGCACACTGAAGAAACACTGGCATAGGAACGACGCATCCACAACCAACTAGAGGAAAGGAAGAAACAGGAGGAAATATACTGGAAGCAAAAGTCCAGAATCAGATGGCTGAGGGAAGGTGAGCGAAATATGAAATTCTTCCACAGAACCACTGTTCAGTGAAGAATGCACAACAGCATCCCTTACATCAAAAATCAGGGAGGGGTAAAAATAGAGAAGCACGAGGAAATTGAGGAGGAATTCCTTAATCACTTCACTCAAGTCCATCGATAGCCTGAAGGAGACAAGCGTCCGGCTATTGAGAGAATAACCAACAATGTTCCAAGGCTTATCACGGAGGAGCACAATGAACTTCTCCTTCACCCCATTCTGTCTCAGGAGGTGGATGAGGCAATGTCTCAACTTAAGGAAGGAAAGGCCCCTGGCCCGAATGGATTCACCACCACGTTCCTTCACACTTTCTGGGAGTTGATAAAGCAAGAGGTCTGGCAAATTGTAGAAGAATCAAGAGCTCTCCATTGGCTGCTTCCCTCTCTAAACACAACCTTCATCGCTCTTATCCCTAAAGAGGAAGATTCTATCACCCCTCACAAGTATAGGCTGATTGTTGTTTGTAATGTCATTTACAAAGTTATATCTAAAGTGATTGCAAATTGGTTAAAGCCCCTCTTGCCCCTGCCTATCACCCTGGAACAGTCGGGTTATGTGGAAGGGAGTCAGATCATGGATGGAATTCTCCTCACGCACGAGATAATACACTCCCTCAAGCACACCAAGCAGGCAGGTATGCTTCTCAAACTGGACCTCTCTACGGCTTTTGATAAACTCAGCTTGACTTACATTCAGCAAATGCTTACAGCCTTTGGTTTTTGCTCTATGTGGGTTCGGTGGATGATGAGTCTAATTACCTCAACTCAATTCTCCATCCTTGTAAACGGTATCCCCTCCCGCCCCTTCAAACCTTCCAGAGGGATCAGGCAAGGTGACCCCCTATCCCCCTTCCTCTTTGTGCTAATGGTTGAAGGTCTAGGGCATCATATCAAAAATGCCCTCCATTCTCATCAGCTCAAAGGCCTATCTGTTCACAATACCCCTGCTAATTCCCACCAGCAGTTTGTCGATGACACAATGCTTTTTGGTTACCCTTCTGTCCAGGAAGCCTCCTGCTTCAAAACCCTGCTTAATGACTTTTTAGAAGCCTCTGGCACAAATTTCAACTGCTCCAAGTCGCAGATTTTCTTCTTTCACACTCCTCCCTCTGTCAAGATCACGGTTACCCGCATCTTAGGATTTCCCTCTGCTTCCCTCCCCTCCAAATATCTCGGAGCTCCGTTCACGGCCTCAGCCATAAAGCATTCTTTTGGACGATCTCTCCTTGAAAAGCTTGAATCTCATCTTGACCTCTGGACTCATAGAACTTTAAATCTTGCCAGTCGAGTGGTGCTCATCAAGTCGGTCCTTCAGGCAATGCCTCTCTATCTGTTCTCAATCCTTGCAGCGCCGAAGTGGGTTTTAAAAAAAATAAGGAATCTTCACTGTGGCTTCCTTTGGGGTAGCTCGGTAACCAACTGTAAATGGGCTCTAGTAAAATGGGCCACTGTCTGCACTCCCAAAGACAAAGGGGGCATAGGTCTGAGAGACCCAGAGCATAGAAATTCGATCATGAGCGCCAAATTTTGGTGGCAATGGGTTACTAATCAAGAAAAGCCCTGGGTCAAACTATGGACAGCCAAATATGCCAACAACAGACTTCTAGAGGAACTCATCAGGTTCACCCCCAACATCAAAGGCTCGCTTATGTGGAATGAAGCCAAACAACACTACCAATTAATTCAAAAGCACAGTTTCTAGGAAGTGAGGAATGGCAGAACAACAAGATTCTGGACAGATGCATGGAACGAGATGCCAAAGCTCAACAGTGTTCTGCACCCAGCTCCAGAACTCAACAGGCAGGAGTAGCAGCAAGAAAAGATCCAACAGTACTGGATGCAGGAAACGGAGCACGGCTTCAGGCAATGGAAGCAAGGTAATCAGTTAATCTATAACACAAACCTTCAAGATGCTGAGCAGCTGGAAATGGAGCTTTGGAAAAGAAATATCAGATATGACGAAGGAAATGACATCCTTCGATGGGGATACAACCCAAAAGGTACCTTCACTCCTTCAGAGGCGTACAAAATAGTAAGCAAAATCTCCACTCCTTCTGATCCAATTGTTGGCATTATGTTTCTGGTATGGTTATATGTTATAGATGTTGTACTTGATGGCAACACCCATGGCATGGCTCTCAATATGATGAGAATTAAGAAGTACGCAGGAG
>APFE030538278.1:65732-88569 GCA_000404065.3 Pinus taeda | reverse complement strand
AGATTACAAATCAATACTTATGGAAAGATTGTAAGAAATTCTGTGAAATAGTAAAGCGTAACCTCTATTTTCAAGCAACAAAATCAAGACATTATTACATCAAGAGCCATAATTAACACATAATCAATGAATCAAGTCCTTGTATGGCACAAGCTTGTTTCACAACCTCTATTTTCTTAATAACAAAATCAAGACATTGTATGTGGTTATTGCCAAAAGGAAACTACATTCTAATTTGGAAGAGGATCTTATCAAAAGACATGGATTCATTCAAAGCTACAAAGCCTAATGGGTTACTGAAAAATAAGTTGTAATATGGGATCATGATACTTAAATTGAAAAAATATGCTTTCCTTTTAGAAACATTACAGCTATACAATGTTTTTTGAAAGCATTAGAATTTGAAATTGAGCCTTTCTATCAAGACAAATTTTCATTAACAGAATGTACTTTCTCACCTGAAATGTTGTAGATATCCAAGAAAAACTTGAAAAGCATAAGAGAACTTAGCATAATGTACTTTCTTTCCTTCCTTAACATTCTTAAAGAGTTTATGTTCCCAAAGTCATTAGGTAACTTTAAAGGAAATGACAGTTAGTAATAGTCTAATTCACAACTGAAGATGTGTCACAAATACAAGGGGGCATCTACTCCAAATCACAAAAGTGCTCCAGGCTAAAATCTAGCATTATTGGAAGCTTAATGCTCGACTGGGTGTTATTGAACCCAGACATTTTTCCAATCTTCACTAAAACCTTAAAGATAGCTTCTCTAAGTTCTACATGACTTTACTATGCTCTTGAAGTGGGGGCACATGCAACCTCTCCAAGTGAATAGTCTTAAACTAAGTGAAGATAAGGTTGATAGATCATTCAGTGTGGATCTCTTTAACCCATAATTGAATACTATTAGGACTTTCAAATTTTTCGTGGAACTCAAAAATGTTGGAAGAAAGTATTTGCTTCGAGAAAAGAGTAAAACTAAAGCCTCTACTTGAGGACAATTTATGTCACACCACTAATACTTCTCCATGGAATCTATATAGGTAAACCACAAATGCAAAATTCCATTAGAATATGATGTTTATTGAATACACAAATGGAATCATTGCATTTCTTTAAAATATCTTTTGAAATCAAAATTACCGAAATTACATATGGATAACCTAGTGGGTGTAGGATAAAATTCACCCGTGTCATTCACAGAAAGCATGAGAAAAAACCTAATACTATATATAAAACCAAGAAAAATTCAAATTCATGACTTCTAGGGACCTCGTAACCACCCTGCCAATACACAAGTATGTTCCTGTTTGCAGTTAGAAAAATTACCCAAATTACAATCTGTTTACTCCGGCCTATGTTGGAAAGTTATAGAAGGATGACTAGTGCAATCAATACATTCCTTTTATCCCTGGATTTCTTTCAGGTTAAAACATAAGTATACAAATATACTTGTCTAATGTCTATGCTTTAACCATTCACCTTAAGATGTTTTTACAATATAATTTCCTAAGTCTATTTAATATCTTCATTATCATAAAAACCAACCCATATCCATCTTAAGTCCACATCTACCACTCTTAGGGGGATGAAATCTATTTATCCCTTTGAGCACTTGGTAGACCCAAAATTAAGATGGATCTAAGATGATAGAATTTCCCCTTTAAATAGTTTATGCTCACATGAATACCATGGTATTTCCCATGGGTCAATACATGGGTTATTAAACCTGGAGCTTTAAAATTAGTATTATAATTTATAAAAATTAATAAAATTAATAGTGTTTTATTTTATTTTTTATTTTAACCAAGCTAAAATGTTTAACATACATTAAATTACAACATCCATTTTTACTCTTGATCCACGACTACCCGAGAGCGATTAAATATTTTTTCACTCTATGCTAGTTTGCATATACCTCTTGGGGGTTAGTAGATCTAGAGTAAAGATGGATCTATGTTGGTTTAATTGCCCCCTTTAAAAAGGCTACATTCCAAGTGAATACCATGGGTCAATACCACGTGACATTTTTATTTTTATTAATACTAATATTAGGGTTAATAATGTTTTTTGCATGGTATTAATAATAATCTAGCCCATGGTATTTGTGCCATAGTATTTTGCCCATAGTTTCACCAAAATATAAAGCATTTTTTGAGTGTTTGTAAATATAAGGTGACTTATGGAGTAAACATAAAAAATGTTTTATTTGTTTACCATACCTCTCGTTTATTTTTATTTTTATTAATTTACCATACCACTTTTACAAATATGGTATTTGGCCCATAAGATTCACTTAAATAAAACCTCTTTTTTGAGGCTTCATAAATAGAATGAGGCTTATGGACTAAATATAAAAAGAGGTTTTATTTATTTACCATACGTCTAGTTTATTTATATTTATATTTATTTACCATACCTTTTGAGTAAGTATAAAAATACACTTTATTTATTTACCATATCTCCACTTTACTTATATTTTTATTTGTTTACACCCTTGCTTGTGTATAAGGTGACCTATGGAGTAAATACAATTTTTTTTTATTTATTTACCATACCTCTCATTTATTTATATTTTTATTAATTTACCATACCTCTTTTATAAATATGGTATTTGGCCCATGAGATTCACTTGAATAAAACCTATTCTTGAAAATTAGGGCGAATGGAAGGTTAAATAAAACCTATTCTTGAAAATTAGGGTGAATGGAAGGTTAAATAAAACCTATTCTTGAAAATTAGGGCGAATGGAAGGTTGTAACTCCTAATTTCAAGGGTTAAATTTTCCTTTTTTACCCTCTCCCTTAAAATAAGGTGGGCTATTTGAGGTTATTTGTAAAAATGTACTATGATACAAAATATTCACCCACTAAAAATTTAAAACCCCTTAATTTCACCAAAGGGCGAACATTCACCCCTAAAATTTTCCATGGACGAGACCTTCCCAAGACTCGCCATTAAGGAAAAATTCATTGAGTAGTACAAACCATTCCCACCAAATCTTAATAAAAAATCTTCACTTGCGCCACCTTGCCACCCTATCATTTACCCCTGCTTGAAGCGCTAAATCCCCATTCAGAGTGTTTGGAGAGGAGGAAGATAGCAGTGCAAATCCCCATTCAGAGTGTTTGGAGAGGAGGAAGATAGCAGTGCAAATCCCCATTCAGAGTGTTTGGAGAGGAGGAAGATAGCAGTGCAGGCTGAAACAACTAGAGTGTGTGTTGGAGGGAAGGATAAGCAGGTGAAATAGCACTGAATTGCATAGGCAATGGGATGAGCTGCAATACGACATGAGCCATGGTCTACAGAAGCCCTGGAAGGTTGCCTTGAGGCATGCCAGGTTTTCAAAGATGCAAGTTGGTTCGAATTCTTCCAGAGATTGGAAGGATCGAACAATGGTGTAGCCACAAAATTCGCAAAGAACCTAGAAAGAAACCATATGGAAGTCAGAGGATTGAAATTGGAGGTCACAGAAGAAGTTATCACCAGAGTAACAGGATTGCCAGTAGAAGGGAAGAGATGGTTTACTAGGAAAGTTAATGACCCCTCATTGAAAGGGGATTTTCTTCAGGAAAGCGAGTTATTGGTTAAGAAAGGTAGGGGAATTGATAGGCTGTCACTCCCCTAGCCATGGGCAGATGTTGCTCTCTTCATCATTAAGAAAATTACTTGTGAGGGAAGGGAAACAATTGTGTTTAATTACCATTTCCCATTGCTGAACCATCTCCGCCATCAGCAACTGATCAAGCTTCCTTATTTCTTGCTGGGAAATATTAGACACATGGTTGTGGTTGTGAAATTTGCATACCCAGAAACATGTGTTATGAACCATGGCCTCATTAAACTCATTGTGTTGGATGCCTTGAGCTGAGAGGGCAAGAATTGGGAAGAGTTCATATGGAAAAGGCCTAGGACCACTCGTAGAAGGCAAACAAAGACAACTAGAGAAACTCTAGAAGTGACAAAGGAGCAACCCTAGTCCTCAACAGTGAGGGTCAATAAGAAGTCAGTTGATAAACTGATTGGTGTTATATACCTAGGGGGGTAATATGGGGTACCGAGGGAGGTACCCAAGGTAATAATGTAATAATGGGATGGGCCATAGTAATAAATAAGGTGGTTAACCCATGTCATGTAAGGGACCACAAGTAGTTAATAATAATGTAAGGGGCCCATGGTATTAGTTGATGGTATGAGGAAACCATGGTAATGATGCACGGTATTGTATGTATGAGGCCTATATAGAGGCTAAATACTCCACATGGAGAGATATGAAGAGAAGTATTCTTGTATGAACAAGCATATGGCTTGTGGAGTATTCTCCTTCCTTGAGTGAATGTATGGTGTTGCCCTACCATAAAGGTTTGATCAATAAAGAATCATTTCATATTATATCTGGGTTTATTTGCATTATCTTATAGTTTCATATCAGATCCATAATATTTCCAGGTTAGATATACAACAAGTGGTATCAGAGCTACAACAATTGGTATCAGAACTACAACAATTGGAAACAGAAGGCTAAAGCAGAGAATAAGGGTTAGTAGGCACCCAAAGTCCCCCTCCATGTCGAGAAAGGACAAAGAAGAAGTCGAGCAGATGGACAAGGAGCAACCTCAGCCAAAAAAACCTCCTTCACCTGGTAAGAGTGAAGCCTAGTCTTTTTTGTCAAAAATTGAAATTTTAGAAAAAGAAATCAATGAATTGAGGGAACATCTAGTAGTAGGAAAGGCAAAGCCAAGAGCCCGAGGGCTGGATACTTTGGTAGAGGTTGTGGACAGGGCTAGAAGGAGAGAAATCTTGGGCACTCTGTGTGTAGCCCATGCTGAGAAGTTGGTGGAAACCAGATTCAAATTCTGTGCTGCAGACACTACATCAAGGGGGATCCAAACTGAAAATTGGGAAGCTGTTACACCAAAACCTGTCAAGGACATTGCTGATACACAAGAACAAGCAACCAAGATAGCACAATCCATAGGGATTGATCAAGCAATGGATACACAGGAACCCTTGGCTGAACTATTGTTTCACCAAGAACAACAGTAGAGGAAGAAATCAGCCAAGAGGAGGAAGAGAAAGATAATATCCATGAGCCGATGGTCAATACTGCTGTTACACAACAACTAGCAGTAGAGACCGAAACTGGTCTGAAGGAAAATGATGAACAGAAGCCTATGGACATTACTGCTGTCACACATGAACCAACAGTAAAAATGGAAGTTGATCAAGAAAATAAAGAAACTATGATAAAACCCATTGGCAAAGATGTTTTTACACAAGAACCAACAACTGAGGTGGGACGGTTTTTCCCTCAGGAGGCTGCTACAGTTTAATTGATGATGCATGTGGGGGAATGTTGGGTCCTATTGAAGGACGGAATTCTGAGAAATTGTTGTTATTGGTATAGCTGCAAAACTGGAAGTAGCTGGCACTCTCTCTAAAGGAGGGAGTGATTCACTTAGTACGCATAAGAGAAGGATGGATTCCCTGAGAGAAAAATGGTTAAAAGAAGAATGGGAAAGAGAAGAGGAGGCACGGAGGCATAAATAAATTATGAAGAAAAAGGATGAACAACTACATCAGCTGCATCAGGAGGTCTCCAACCTGATGTTTGATAAGACCAAACTCCATGACCTTGCTCTAAACCTGCTAGCATGCATGCGGTCGTCCCTGTCATACCTTGTGCTCTTGTGGGAATGTTACTACTTATTCCAGTTAAGGGCAGTTTGTGAGAACATGTCCTATATGGGTTCTTTAACCTGCACATTTTTGGAAATTTTCCGTTCTTGTGGTTTTGATCATCAAAATTAGCTGTGCGAGTTGTTCTTGCACAATATGATGTGTGAACATGTCAGCACGAGGATGGTGGCAAGTGTCATTTCTTTCATGCGAGACTTGCAGTTGCGGGCATTCCTCTCATTTATGAGGAATTAGATTGAGTGGAAACTAGCTAGGAAAACAATAGAGACCAATGAGGAAAAGACAACATTCTGGGTTAAGGTTGAACCATGAATGGCTTACGAACTCCGGCGAGAGTTTAGATGGTTCGTGAGTAATCTGGAAATCAGAGATCAATCAGCCATTTACAGAAGGAGAATTGTGAGGAACTGCCTCAACTTGTTTGCAAACATGTGGAGCCAAGCGCTAGTTGGATGTCTCAAGCGCACTGAGGCCTATAGTGCACAATTGCAGGAAGGAGACCCCTTTGAGTACAAGAACTTTGTGGCTGCTATTACACGAGTGCTGGAATATGCTCAGATTGTGCTGACACTCGGGGTGTTTTGGATTGGCCTCAAGTTAAAATTCCATTTGATTTAGTTTCCATTGGAGGAGTATCAGCTTGATTATCAGTTATGTGATTATGAAGAGGAATCTTCGCCACGTGAGTTAATGGTCGATCAAGGATTCAAAGTTCTGAGCAATGATATTGCTGGTGCCTACAATTTCACAGATTTCCACCTGGGGCACAATAGAAGGAACTCAAATTCTGCATGGGGACATGCAGTTGCTTCAATTGGGGGGAGATGTTGGGTGTGGTTTTTTACCTATTTTATGAACATTCTTTCCCCTGTTTTGACCCTTTTGTCCTTCAAGCATGTGCCCTTATCTCACCAAACTCTATGTTTTCTTACCTTTTTAATCCATTTTACTGTCATGTTACTTTGCTATATTTTACCCAATAATACGAGGCTTTAATCATTTTTGTGGCTATCTAGGAGAGCATTGAAGGTGTATTCTGGGAAGTTTATCTTTTTCAGGTGTTGGCTTGCGCGAATGAAGCCATGAAGCAGACAAGAAGCAAGGATTAACTACAAGAAAGGGTAGAATGGTTCGTTGTTACACCCTAAGTGCTGTTACAAACCGCTGTTATATACTAGGTGTTGTTATAGGTTGTTGCTGTTACAGATTGATCTTACACATTGGATGCTATTACATGCTGCTCTTACACATCGAATGCTATTACACCTCACACAGATCCACCGTCACATCAACAGTGTTGTCGTGAGTTATGCCACATCATCCCAAACCACCATTTGTTCAATGTTGTTTCACCGAAGCTCGAAATGTGGGTACTATTCCACATAATAGATGTGGGTAGTAGGATTGTTTATTTTTGAAGCAACAAGACTCAAGCAGTTGCAACGGATGTATATTTATTTAGTAATATGTTGTAACTTCTTTATTTTTTATCAGTATGAGAATCGAGAGATTCTCATGACTGATCTCCTTTCTAATTTTTGGGTTGTAATAATTATAAAAGACTTGACTTTTTTATGTATTAGTAGACAACATATAGAAGAGTACCGTTACTCTGTTTCTATAATCTTGAACTTATTCAATATCAATTGGCATGGTGATGTTGTTACTTTCCAACTGATTCCTTAATCACTTTTTGTTCTTCCTGCACCATGATGAGGACGAAGGGCCCTCCTCTTTGGCATGGATTACAGTGATTAGGTAGTGTA
This sequence comes from Pinus taeda, assembly GCA_000404065.3. Classification (NCBI taxonomy): domain Eukaryota; kingdom Viridiplantae; phylum Streptophyta; class Pinopsida; order Pinales; family Pinaceae; genus Pinus; species Pinus taeda. The sequence goes on along the minus strand of APFE030538278.1, from coordinate 81,101 downwards.
CATTTTAATTTAGTTAATTGATTTATGGTTTCTCATTGTTGTTGTACAACTCTTGGATTGCATTCGTTATTGTTTTTATTTATCTTATGCTGTTACACAAAGTTAATCAACATAGTAATAGTAACTAGCAGGAATAGATGTTAGTTCTTGTGTGGCCTGCCTTTACTTCAATAGCTGGGAGTTGTGATTTAATTATATAGAGTGTTTTTGTATCTACACGCATGGTTTGATTCGACAAGACATCTTTTACAATTTTTCTACATTTTCTTATGCTTGGCTGGAGTGTATAGGCACATACAGTGCGGACTCCATTAAAACAGTAAGACCTACGGTGGGTTGACAAATAATGTTGTAATCTGATTCAATTAAGGTCGATTAAAACAACACTACAGTGATGAAAAGACAACCTCCTACTCCTTGTTACATTTTATTTTTTATAGCCTCCAACCTACAGGAGGATCCTACTCAATTTTACCCAAGATACAATAAGTAAGGAAGCTCCAAAGCCCATATTTTTTCTTTAGGCTACAACCCACAAGAGGGTCCTACCTCAACAAGCTCCAACTTGATGTTTATCAAGCCACTACTTGAAAGGAGACTATAATCCCTTGATACAACCAAGAAACAACATTGTGTTGGTTTACATAAATTGTTCATATCTCCATCTTCATTTCTTAGTCCCTTCAAATCTACTTCACATTAGCTTCATATGTGTGAGGTAACTAATGCATAATACCTTAATAAGCTCTCACACATTCTCCCATTATCTAGGCTCTTAATATCTTCCAAAGTCACATATTTTATAAAGATAGTTTTCTAGTTGTTTGTATCCCACATAGGAATATGAAGTGAATAGGCTTGGCCCTTTTCCTTCCACTCATTGGTTTCCAAACTTTTCATGTCTTGAATATTATAGCTCAAAAATAAACAATCCATCCAATATTGATTTCAACCACATGTAATGATTAAATTCATCATCCTAATTCCAACATCAAATAACAATATTTATCATTAATTCATCACAACTATAATCTTTGCAACGTCTTTGCCTTTTCGTTGGATTTTTCCTTTGCATCACAACAAGTAAGCTCAATCAACAATTTCACATCATAACAAATTCTTCAATACAACAATCTCTGCAACATTATCAAAATATTGCAATGTATCAAAACTCCTCCTCCTTCTTCTGCTCCTTTGCATTGTTGATCTTGTTCATTATTGTATACATTGCCTTGCCATTTCTCCTTTACGTGTTGTCACTCCTTCATTGTTCCTTGTTGTTGCTCCTTAGTTATTCATTATTTCTCCTTTGCTTATTTCTTCTGCTTCATTGTTCCTTGTTGTAGCTCCTTTGAATCTCATATTTTTCTTATTTGCTACCCCTTCACTACACTTTTTCCTTCTTTGCCTTACTGCTTCTCCTACATACCTTGGTGCTCCTTTTCTTGATGTTTCTTGTTTTTCTCCTTTTCTTGTTGCTCCTTTTCCATCAATGACAATATTGCCAACAATATCCCCATTTGGCATTAATGGAAACACATTTGTCCCCCCCCTTTCATTCTAAGAAGTGTATTCCTTCCTCTGATTACCTTCCCTTTGACATTAATGGCAAGGGAGTTACAAATGTCTTGTAGCCTCTAAAAGAGTCCTTAGTGTAGCTGTCATCATTGCATTAATGCTCTATAACTTGTATTGTCATGTTTTGTATAAACAATGTTGACACTACCATTGAATGAATTCCACTCCAGATGGCTTATTAGAGCTCCTCCATATTGAATGAATGCCACTCCAGATGGCTTATCAGAGCTCCTCCATATTGAATGAATTCTGCTCCAAAATACACTGCAGAGTATTTTAACAATATAAGAGTTGTGCAAAATATTGTTGTGAGAACAATCTAAAAGCAAGAATACTATTGAGAGAACACTTTGTAAGGAAATCATGGTATGCATGAGAAATGCATTATATTGAACACTGAATGAACATATGTATGCTAAAGGCACACCTATCATATGTAATTCACACCAAGATGACAACATAGTGTATTGAGTCGAACATCATTGACTAGCACTAGTATAGAATAGTAAATAAAATATAAGAAGACCACCCAACCTCATTTATATTGGAAAAACACTTTGTTTATAATCATCAAGGAGATAGAATTTGGAATAACTATTCTTCCTCCTAGATTTAGTTGATTTACAAAAGTTTTTGCACCAATATGGATAAGATCAAAAGACACTTCATGTGGAAGACCATTCTCTCCACCACCCACATGAATGGAAAGAGCTTAGTTATCTAACAAATGAGTAGCATGTCCCTTGTTTATCGATTTAGTAGACTTGTCCACTAACTGAGAAATGAATTCCACTTCCACAGCTCTTCCTTTCTCTCTAATGTATTAAAGAATCTGCTAGTGCTTTTAGAGCCACAAAATAATGTTCCATATTGTATTGAAGATATGCTCTATATTGTTGCACTCCAATTTAATTAAGTTTAATATGATCAAAACATTACTTGATATGAATGTTAGAATCATTCAATATCTTGATCATACATCCAATGTGAGAGAAGTAGTATTTATTGTGAAATTATTTATGCAAATGTATCAACCCAACTTAGCACAGTGCCATGGCCAAAAAATTAGTCCAACGTGAGGTGTGCCAGATTTTTAATATAGGTGTATAAGCGTATTGCTACAAAAATTAGCTCAAGCGTTGATGATAATCTTTCGAATCTTCCGAAGAATATTGTTGGCTTTGTCTTGTCACAGACCTTCTGAACTAGTAATCAAAACACTTCAACACTCTTCTTCACATGGCAAGACATCTATAGCATTCGACCTTCTAGAAGGATTTGATAGAGATACGGTCTACATTTCATGCTTAGCGATAACTCATGCTCGGTTTTCTTAGAAATATTTCTGCTGCCTGCAACTTGAATACTTGTAGCAATTACCAAACCTTACATCAGAGTTTCCCTATTCGAATGAGCTTGAGGAGATGGATGAGTGCTTCAAAATTGTTGTAATAGCTCCGCTACAGACTTTCCTTGAAGGGGACGTCGAATCCCTTATCATAACAAAAAGTAATGCATCAACTATGAAACATGAGACCAAAATGTTGCTACACCCTCATACCCCTCGAAAGAAAAAATGACTATGAAAGGAAATATTATTGGTGTGACCACTTAATACATAGGTCCAAGTAGAAAGTATAGTTGTAGTTGACGAAGTTCTTCTGGAAGCAAACACTGCTAGGATCCATGGCATCCTCCCTATTCTTCTCAATCTTCACCAAAATTATTAATGACTTCTATTGGAGAATTTCACTAGCAATGCTCAAATAGTCTTTGGTATCCTTCTCAATTTCATTAAAATTAGCTAATAACTGGACTTCTACAATTGGGATCTTGGAGAAATATACAAGGAAAAAGAGTGAAACACCCATGACTAGTTTCTGAAATGTGATTGCAACGGAAGGAATGCGTAACCCATGATGTAACAATGAGTTCTGAAGTCCACGATTTTAAAATATATATATATATATATATATATATATATATTATATATATATATATATATAATATATATGTAATGTATGTATAGACCTTTAATTAATCTTTTCCACCATCCTTAGGGTGCAAAAACTGTAAAAGCATCTCTACAAAAATTCTTTGGGACTCCTATGCAACTACATCATTGAATTTCTCATTAATTGGATCCCTCATTGTCATTCGATTTTGTTGAAATCTAATTTCAAATTGCTGCATTATCACTTCAGTAAACTACATGTTTTTCCTTGCGATGCAATGAGATCGGAGATCGCAAATCGCATGCATTCTTGGAGCCTTCGTCTGTTCACTTGAATTCTTCCGATTGCGATGTGATCTGATCGCAAATCGCAAATCGCACCATATGCTAGTGCTCCATTTTTCTTCTTCCGCCAAATGCGATTTCACGATGCGATCAAATCGCAAATTTCATAATTAAATGATTGAAGTAGAGGACTGCAATATGAAATTGACGTGGAGTAAAAGTTTCATTTTTGACCGCCGTTTTTGTCAGTAAAACAGTAAATGAAATTTACTGTGGGTTGGTAAGTTTTGGTAAAGTTTTTAATTTTATTAGTTTTTTATCCACGGGTGTAGTTTTTGGTTTTATGACACAAGTAAGACATATGTATTGTAATGTTTTGTTGTTCATTGAATTTTTTTTTGTATTGAAACGCACAGCAGTGCGAAACAAAAAAAAGGAACAGAGGAGAGTGAGGGAAGAAATATATGCAGCAACACATATGAATTTTTGTTGATTGAAAAATGTAATGTGAAGAATGCAGCAGGGGATATGTAAGAGTTTTATGTTACAGCAGTAAATGTAAGAATTCTATTTACAGCAATAAATGTAAATGAAAATTTACACAGAGCAGTGTAAATATTTTCAAAAGGAGACAGAGTAATTTTTTAAGTTCTTGGTGAATCCCTCTGTTAAGAGGATGAAGTTTGTATCAGTCTTTTATTAATGAATACAAAGCTTTTGTGGGTGTGTGTGTAATACTCTGTTCTCAGAAAATAATTTGTTTATAACTTTCCTGTGTTAAGATCTTGGAGAAAAATAGAGCATTGTTCTCTGTTCAGGTGAATTTGTTTTGGAATTTATCAGAAAATTCCCAAGAGTGGTATCAGAGCTGACCAGGCTCTTTGAAGGTGTCAAAGAAGCTGAAGGAAGGTTTCTTGCTGCAACAACTTCTCCAGCAGAGTGAAGACTCAGTCAAGAAAGGTTTCATGTATTTCTCAAAGTTTTTTTTTTTGTGTTGTTGTTGAAGATAGTGATTTATTTTAATACACAGTCAAGCATTTTAAAGCATAGTTAAGGAGTGCAAGAATGGCTAGCACCAGCACCAACACTAGCATGAGTATGTTTAATACTCAACTCCCACAGTTTAATGGAAAAAACTATGACTATTGGGCAATAACCATGAGAGCCCTGTTTGCCTCACAAGATTTATGGGAATTAGTTCAAGATGGTTTTGAAGAACGAGCATATGAAAATGAGTTTAACAAATTAACTCAGGCAGAGAAAGATTTGTTGAAGAGCAATAGGAAGAAGGATTCCAAAGCCCTCGTATTTTTATATCAAGCAGCGCATGAGAGTGTGTTTCCAAGGATAGCAGCAACCAAGACATCCAAAGAAGCATGGAAAACTCTCAAGACATCCTATCAAGGCATGGAGAAAGTGAAGACAGCAAAACTACAGTTGTTGAGGAGAGATTTTGAGAATCTTTGCATGAAGGAGTGAGACAATATTGACTCATTGTTCACACATGTGATTGGCCTTGTCACACAGGTAAGATCTCATGGATAAACTCTTGAATAAAGGAGGATTGTGGAGAAACTTTTGAGGGTCCTTCCCCCAAAGTTCGATGTGATTGTCACCACCATAGAAGAGACAAAGGATCTCTCAAACTTTTCAGTTGATGAATTTCATGCATCACTGATAACACATGAGCAGAGGTTGAGTAGAAATGAAAACTCATCTCTAGAGCAAGCCTTCAAGACCGAGATGCTCTTTGGAAGAGGAAGAGGTCAAGGCAAAGGAAACAAGAGAGGAAGAGGCAGAAGCCAAAACAGAGGTGGAAGAAACAGTCAAACAAATGCTCAAGGAAGAGGCAGCAATCCAAATCAGGACCAAGGCCAAGGCAGCAGCCAACAAAGTGGACAACATCATGCTCAAGGACAAAGGTATGAAAAATCCAATGTCCAATGCTATTATTGTAAAAAATATGGGCACTATGACAATGAATGTAGGAAGAAACAACATGATATGAACAATATATCTAGTGCAAATATCACTAGAGAAAATATCAGCCAAGATAATGTATTGTTAGCTTGTAATATGGCTGAAACAAATAGTGAAGATATATGGTTTCTAGATTTTGGTTGTAGCAACCATATGATAGGAAACATAGCCTTGTTTTCTGCTTTAGATCAAAGTGTGAAGTCACAAGTCACACTTGGGACTGATAGTAAAATTTCTATTATGGGTAAAGGAGAAGTTAAAATATTTACAAAGAAAGGTGAAAATAAAACCATAGTAGATGTCTATTATGTTCCTGGAATGAAATGTAACCTCTTGAGTATTGGTGAGATTGTTCAAAATGGGTACAATGTTTTCTTTGTGAATGATGTATGCACCATCATGGATAGAGCACCCAGCAAACGATGTATTGCTGAAGTGAAGATGACGAGGAACAGGATGTTCCCTCTCAGAATAAGGGCAAATTTGAAAAATAAAGAAGTAATTGCAGCAGTTACCCAAGAGGCTTTCCAAAGCGTACCAAAGGATGAAAATTGGTTGTGGCATTTGAGATTTGGACATCTCAACCTTGGAGGTCTTAACTTACTAAGTAGAAAATGAATGGTAAGAGGATTACCATTAATAGAGAAATCGGACAGCCTTTGTGAAGGTTGTATCTTGGGAAAACAACATAGAGAAAGTTTTCCATCAGGGAAATGCATAAGGGAAAAGGCACCCTTAGAAATTGCCCACTCAGATTTATGTGGACCAATGCAAGCTCCGTCACTTGCAGGTAGCCAGTATTTTCTAACATTGATTGATGATTTTACTAGAAAAACTTGGGTTTATTTCGTGAATAACAAAAGTGAAGTGTTTGAAAAATTTCGAAATTTCAAAGCACTTGTGGAAAATCAAAGTGGGCTGCGCATCAAAGTTTTGAGAACTAACAGAGGAGGTGAATATATCTCCAAAGAATTCCTACGGTTTTGTAGAGAGAATGGAATACACAAGCAATTTACAGCTAGGTACACCCTGCAGCAAAATGGTGTTGCTGAAAGAAAGAATAGGACCATCATGGATATGGCGAGGAGCATGTTGAAGGCAAAGCATTTGCCAAATGAGTATTGAGTTGAAGCTATAAATTGTGCAGCATATATTTTGAACAGGTGTCCTACAAAAGCAGTCATGAACAAAGTGTAGAAAGAAGCATGGAGTGGGAGAAAGAAAAGAGTCACCCACATGAAAGTTTTTGGGTGTGTGGCTTATGCACACATTCCAGATCAGCTAAGGAGGAAGTTGGACAGAAAAGGGGAGAAATGTATTTTCATTGGATATAGTGAGGAATCCAAAGCTTACAGGTTGTATATCCCATCTACCAAGAAGTTTTTTGTGAGCAGAGACGTTCACTTCATTGAGGAGGAAGCTTGGGATGGAAGCATAGAGAAAACAGTAAATGTTAAGAACTATTTGTCACATGATGAAGATGATGAGGAGATGGCTGAAATACATCCCCAAACAGCAGTACCAACACAAGGGCAGCAAGCGACACCCTTGAGGAGAAATGAGAGTGCTTCTCCAAGCACACCACAAAGAGGAAATTCAAGTGCTTCTTCAAGAACTTGCACACCAAATGAAAGAGGTAAGAAGTTCAGAAGTTTAAGTGACATTTATGATGAAGGAATGAATTCCTTGTTTGCTTTGTATTGTCATGTTGATGACCTTGTTCATTTCGAAGATGCAATTAAAGATAAGAAATGGATAGAAGCTATGGATGAGGAGATCAATGCCATAGAAAGAAATAAGACATGGGATTTGGTTGAGCTACCAAAAGGTAAAGAAGCCATTGGAGTTAAGTGGGTCTATAAGACCAAAAGTAACGCTGAAGGCAAGATTGACAGGCACAAAGCAAGACTTGTTGTGAAAGGCTACAAGCAGCAACAAGGCAAAGACTATGATGAAACCTTTGTACCAGTAGCAAGGATGGAAACACTAAGAACAATGTTGTCTATTGCGGCACAACACAAATGGAAGATTTATCAGATGGATGCTAAATGTGCATTCGTGAATGGAGTGTTAAAAGAAGAGGTTTCCATTGAGCAACCTCCACGCTATGAGAAGAAAGGCCAAGAGCACAAAGTGTGCAGATTGAAGAAAGCTCTTTATGGGCTGAAGCAAGCTCCAAGAGCATGGTACAACAGAATAGATGCTTACCTGATTGAAAATGGGTTTGATAAGTGTGATGGTGAACCCACACTCTACATAAAGGAGAATGATGGTAAGATTCTTATTGTTGTTTTATATGTAGATGATTTGATTTTTACTAGCAATGATGCTTCTCTCATTGCTGATTTTAAAGCAGTCATGAAAAGTGAATTTGAAATGAATGAATTGGGCTTCTTAAGATATTTTCTTAGAATTAAAGTAGACCAAAGTGAAAATGGTGTTTTCATTTCTCAAGTTAAATATGTAGAAGGAGTGTTGAAGAGATTTAACATGCACGACAGCAAGGAAGTTGTGACTCCAACTGTAATGGGGTTGAAATTGACCAAAGAAGACAACAGCAAGGATTTTGATCCAAAATTGTACAAGAGCATAGTTGGCAGCCTTATGTACTTGACTGCAACTAGGCCGGACATTATGCACGCTGTTAGTTTAATTTCCAGATTCATGGAGAGGCCAAAAGAAGCACATTGGCAGGCAACAAAAATAATTCTCAGGTATGTCAAAGGCACTAAACGGTTTGCATCTTATATAATGTCTCAAAATGTTCAGATTTAATAGGATACACTGATAGCGATTAGGATGGAAGTGTAGATGATCGGAAAAGCACATCCGGTTATCTCTTTCACATGGGTTGAGGAGTAATTTCATGGGCTTATAAGAAACAACCCATTGTGACGTTGTCTACAGCAGAGGCAGAATACGTGGCAGCTAGTGCAGCAGCATGTCAAGCGGTTTGGATGAGAATGATGCTAAGGAGCCTATGCCAAGAGCAAGCAAAAGCAACAGTTATTTTTTGTGACAATAGCTCTGCTATTGCCCTGTCCAAGAATTTTGTGTTTCACAAACGAATGAAACACATTGATACAAGGTTCCATTACATCAGAGAATTGGTGAACAATGAAGAAATCGTTTTACAACATTGCAGCACTCAAGAACACGTTGCGGACATTTTGACCAAGCCTTTGGGACAGAAAAATTTTGAGTTTTTAAGAAAACGTCTCTGTATGACTGATAACCCAGTAGTTGAAATTAAAGGGGAGCGTTGAAATCTAATTTCAAATAGCTGTGTTATCACTTTAGTAAACTACATGTTTTTCCTTGCGATGCGATGAGATCGCAGATCGCAAATCGCATGCATGCTTGGAGCCTCTGTCTATTCACTTGAATTCTTCGTATTGCGATGTTGGGATGCGATGTGATCGCAAATAGCAAGTCACACCATATGCTAGTGCTCCGTTTTTCTTCTTCCGCCGAATGCCGAATGCGATTTTGCGAATCGCAAATTGCATAATTAAATGGTTGAAGTACATGGCTGCAATATGAAATTGGCGGGAGTAAAAGTTTCATTTTTGACCGCCGTTTTTGTCACTAAAACATTAAATGAAATTTATTGTGGGTTGGTAAGTTTTGGTAAAGTTTTTAATTTTATTAGTTTTTTATCCAAGGCTGTAGTTTTTGGTTTTATGACACAAGTAAGACATATGTATTGTAATGTTTTAGTGTTCATTGTTTTTTTTTTTTTTTTTTTGTATTGAAACGCATAGCATTGCAAAGCAGAATGAGGGAAGAAGTATATGCAGCATAGCAGTGCAAAGCAGAGTGAGGGAAGAAGTATATGCACCAGGGCATATGAATTTTTGTTGATTGAAAAATGTAATGTGAAGAATGCAACAGATGATATGTAAGAGTTTTATGTTACAACATTAAATGTAAATGAAAATTTACACAATGTAAATCTTTTCAAAAAATGTAAATGAAAATTTACACAATGTAAATCTTTTAAAAAGGAGATAGAGTAATTTTTAAAGTTCTTGGTGAATGTAAATGCAAATGAAAATTTACACACAGAGTAGTGTAAATATTTTCAAAAGTAGATAGAGTAATTTTTAAAGTTCTTGTCTTGGTGAATCTGTCTCTTAGGATGAAGTTTGTATCAGTCTTTTATTAATGAATACAAAGTTTTTTTGTGGGTGTGTATAATACTCTCTTCTCATAAAATAATCTGTTTATAACTTCCCTAAAATAGACCATTGTTCTTATTTTTCTCTGTTGACTTGATTTTGTTTTGGAATTTATGAGAAAATTCCCAACAGATTTCAAATTATGCAACTTCAAGAGATTAGCATCTTCCAAGGCTAAGTAGTACTATGTTCCAAATCCACCAGTGTGCGAATAGGGGCTACAACGCTTATATCTTCCATTGAACGCTTCTTCTTTGCATTCATTTTGTGTTTTGTAAGCTTTGAACTTACACTTTTTTAGGTTATTTGGTTCAACCAGAAGACAATGGTCCATGTGAGCTTCATGTCCTGTTAGAATTTTTGCAAACCCCATTTCACCATTTTCCTATGGCTCCAACGATAATATAAGAGAAGGCTCTAACAATAAGGTCGCATTATACCAATACAGCATATGCCAATACACAGTGTACCAATAAGCCATGATATATGTCAATGATAACATAATCAAGAAGCTCCAACGATAATATAATCAAGAAGCCACAATTATATATGGCATTAGCCAACGTTGCAAGATAATAAGGCTGCATTATATATAAGAGAAGGCCACAATTATTTGTTGTCTGCAACAGATTCTAGATTTGATAAGGCTACATTATTTATTTGGGTTTTCATCAATTCAATGGGAAGATTCAAATTCTTTACGCAGGTCCTCCACAACAAATTCAATACAGTTTTTCAATGATGATGGATTTCAGGATTCTTCACCGATGATTTGAAGAAGGAATTAGCTCTCATACTTCATATCTCCTTACCCCTTTTCATTAAAAGGTTCGGGCTTCCATTCAGTGTGAGTTCTATATCGATGGATAAAGATTCGATAACCAAACGTTGCCTTGAGGTTTGATATGAACGCTTTACAATATTGATATATGAACGATAATATAATATCCAACATGTTTCCTGTTGAATAATATGTCATATAATAAATTAACGCCTTGTGTGAATACTAAGATTATATCAATCAATGATAATGTGTCGCTCACCGATCAACCAAATTGTATCACTTTCCATTTATAACTTTGCCATCACATATCAACGTTGCCATGATGTTGTTCGATGTCCTCAAAGCTTACCAATAAAAATCACTTCATATAATATCAACGCCATCTAAATGTTGGAAATAATAATGTATCCAACAATGTGATAATACCATGCATGAATTGAAGGTATTCCATGCTCACTGCACTGTAATATCATATAAAACAACACACCAAATAATAAGAGTGGACAATAAAAAATGAATGACAATGCATAATTATTAAGCCACAACATTATATATACATTGTATTGAGCCAATAATTTGCATCGTATTAATGTGTGAATTCCAAACGTATATACATTTCTCTGCAACCATATGCAACCTTCTCTCCAAATATATATTTCCAAGATCTCGATAACATTATTCAAATACACTGCTCTCCAAATAATCTCCATTAAACATATTGAATGTTTTCCACCATAATACAAATATGTTCTCCACTAAATATATTTCAGGCATAATGAACTGGATGTTAGCACAATGTAATGAACGCTGAATGCATTTGGAATAAGTTGAATGTAACATTGTATTAATACGCTTTTACATATATCAGTGACATATATCAGCATTGTCTGAAACATATTAATGATATAATGTAAAGGATACCAACCCATTGTAGCCATCAATTGAGCATTAAATCAACTCTGCGATATTCATATATCAATCATTATCCTATAACCATTATTTATCGCTACATATTCGGAACCATATATCGTTGCCATCTCCACATAATAACTAGCAATATATCGACCCTTAACGTTGCTACTTTCATATATCAACACTTGTAAAAAAAATTGGCAGTGGTTAATGTGAGAAATAAGGACTCGTTATCATATAGTAGTGGCGCTACATTTTATACAGTAGTGGTGCTACATTTTATACAGTTTATGTTTGGGGATTTTTTTGGCAAAATCCTAAAAACAGATAATTCAAGCACACAAAGGTAATGCTATGTTTCCTTTATTCCAGGATCTTTTTGCACAGGGAAGCTTTTTAAAAAAAATTACTGATAACAGATTATTGCACCACAATAAAATGATTTCTATTCATTAAAACAAAATCAATCATACATATTCATCTTCTGTGTTGAGAGGGATTCACCAAAACATTTCAAAAGAAATTACTCTGTCTTCTTTTACAAATAATTTTACACTGCTGTGTAAAATCTTCATTCACTGCTATGTAAAAAAAACTATTACATTTACTAGTGTAAAAATAAAAAAAAGTATCAACCCGCTATGTGGAAATTACGCATTCACCAAAAACTTACATTACCCTTTTCACTGCTGTGTGAAAGATTATTACCCTTTTAATTGCTGTGTGAAAGATTTCATGGTTTTCAATGATACATGCTTCCCATGTTTTTTTTCTTGCTCGCAATGGTGTGCGTTTCATTCTGAAAAAATACCATTAAAATTAAAAGCTTTTACCAAAACTCTAAGAACCCATTTAAATTGCCTTTATGTTTCACTCGCCGTCAACCCAAAAACTTTACGCAATGTAAAAAATTTAGCTGCTGCACGTTTGTGATGTCCGTCAACCGTTGATTTGCCTTCAAGAAATCGAACGGTCCACAACGATATTGGGTGAGCCTTTTTAACCGAACTTTACTCCACGCAACATTAACTACAGGCTCGTATGCATCTTGGAACAATCGACGGCGGAGATCGATGGAGTAGATCGGAAGGTGGAGGAGAATATCGGGAGGCCTTACTTGACCGAACGATAGTACCCGAGATTGTCAGAGATGGTGACGTATGGGGAGAGCCACGCGTCAACTCTATATTTTCTCGGGTTGCTTGTGTACGAAAACCGCCTTCACACAAAAGTGGTCCGAGAAGCCTCAAGCGGGTTTGTGGTTTTACTACGGTGGTTTTGAGCGTTGGTACGGCTGCGTTGAAATTACATATTCAACACTCCCCTTTAATTTCAACTGCTGGGCATTCAGTCATACCCAGACACTTCCTAAAAAATTCAAAGCTTTTATGATCCAATGGCTTTGTCAAGATGTCTGCAACCTGTTCTTGAGTCCTGCAATGCTCTAGGACAATTTCTTCATTGTTCACCAATTCTCTGATATAGTGAAACCTTGTATGAATGTGTTTCGTTCTCTTATGAAACACTGAATTCTTTGACAATGCAATAGCTGAGCTATTGTCACAAAAATCATTGTCGCTTTTGCCTGCTCTTGGCCTAAGCTCCTCAACATCCTTCTCATCCAAACTGCTTGACATGTTGCTGCTGTAGCTGCCACATATTCAGCTTCTGCTGTAGACAATGCTACAATGGACTGCTTCTTAGAAGCCCATGAAATGGCTCCTGAACCCATATGAAAAACATAACCGGAAGTGATTTTCCGATCATCAACACTTCCAGCCCAATCAGTATCAGTGTATCCAACCAAATCTGAATGTTCTGAGACATTATATAAAATTCCAAACATTTTGGTACCTTTGACATACCTCAAAATTCTTTTTGCTGCCTACCAATGTGCCTCCTTTGGCCTCTCCATGAATCTGAAAATTAAACTAACAGCATACGTAATGTCAGGCCTAGTTGCTATTAAATACATAAGGCTGCCTACAATACTCTTGTACAAACTAGGATCAAAATCCTTGCTGCTGTCCTCTCTGCTGAGTTTTAATCCCATCACTGTGGGAGTGATCACTCCCTTGCATTCTTGCATGTTAAATCTACTCAATACTTGATTTACATATCTTGCCTGTGAGATAAAAATTCCTTTTTCATTTTGATCTACTTCTATGCCTAAGAAGTATCTCAAGAAACCCTTGTCAGTCATTTCAAATTCTTCCTTCATGACTGATTTAAAATTCTTAATGAGCTGATTATCATTACCTGTGAAAATAACATCATCAACATACAAGACAACAATTAAAATTTTACCATCTTTTTCTTTGATGTAGACGGTGGGTTCTCCTTCACACTTGTCGAAATCATTATCCAATAGATATGAATCTATTCTGCTGTACCATGCTCTTGGCGCTTGCTTCAGCCCATAAAGAACTTTCTTCAATTTGCACACTTTGTGCTCTTCACCTTTCTTCTCATAGCCTAGAGGTTGTTCAACATAAACCTCTTCCTTTAACACTCCATTTAGGAATGCTGACTTCATGTCCATTTGGTAGATTTTCCATTTGTTTTGTGCTGCTATGGATAGCATTGCTCTCACGATTTCCATTCTTGCAACCGGTGCAAAAGTCTCTTCATAATCTCTCCCATACTGCTGCTTGTACCCTTTGACAACCAGCCTTGCCTTGTGCCTTTCTATCTTGCCTTCAGCATGGCTCTTGGTCTTGTAAACCCATTTCACTCCAATGACTTCTTTACCTTTTGGTAGCTCAACCAAATCCCATGTTTTGTTTCTTTCTATGGCATTCATCTCCTCATCCATAGCTTCTATCCATTTCTTATCTTTAATTCCATCCTCGAAATGAATAGGATCATCAACATGACAAAACAAGGCAAATAAGGAATTCATTCTTTCATCATAAATATCACTTAGATTTCTAAACTTCTTACCTCTTTCATTTGGTGTGCAAGTTCTTGAAGACGCACTTGAATTTCCTCCTTGTGGTGTGCTTGGAGAAGCACTCTCATTTATCCTCAATGGTGTCCCTTGCTGTCCTTGTGTTGGAGCTGCTATTTGGGGATGCATTTCAGCCACCTCCTCATCATCTTCATCATGAGACAAACAGTTTTTAACATTCACTGTTTTCTCTATGCTCCCATCCCAAGCTTCCTCTTCAATGAATTGAACATCTCTGCTGACGAAAAACTTCTTGGTAGATGGGATATACAACCTGTAGGCTTTGGATTCCTAACTGTATCCAATGAAGATACATTTCTCCCCATTGCTGTCCAAATTCCTCCTTAGCTGATCTGGAATGTGTGCATAGGCCACACATCCAAAAACTCTCATGTGGATGACTCCTTGCTTTCTTCCACTCCACGCTTCTTCCGACACCTTGTTCATCACTGCTTTTGTAGGACACCTGTTCAGAATATGCACTGCACAATGTACAACTTCAGCCCAATAATCATTTGGCAAATGCTTTGCCTTCAACATGCTCCTTGTCATATCCATGATTGTCCTGGTTTTCCTCTTGGCAACTCCATTTTGCTGCGGAGTGTACCTTGCTGTAAATTGCTTATTAATTCCATTTTCTCTACAAAATCGTAGAAACTCCTTGGAGATATACTCACCTCCTCTATCAGTTCTCAAAACTTTAATGTGCAGCGCGCTTTGGTTTTCCACAAATGCCTTGAAATTT